>JAQYXR010001525.1:0-30901 GCA_030545055.2 Neoaliturus tenellus | reverse complement strand
GAAACTTTATTGTCTTTGTTTTTGTCATTTACATTTTTCTCCTATGGCTTATGGTTTTTGAGATATTTACATAAAACTAAAATGTTGTACTTTTTTATAATTTATGAATTTATATCTTAGAAACTAAAATAAATAGAAAAAGGTAGTAAATGACAAATTTGTAGAAAATGTTAAACGGATTATTTAATTTACAATGTTTTTCTATGATGTATGGTTCTCGAGATGTTGTTTAAAAAACACAAAATTGTATCTTTCCGATCCTCTTGCCGCTGAAGCTCCGCGCGAAATTCCGGGCACTTTCAATAAGTATACATCCTACAACCACTCCAAAACATTTATCAACGACAAATGCATACCTCCTGGCATTTCGTCTATTTTCTATATATAACTATTCATTGACTGGACTTCCTAGAAAAGCGCCCAAATAGTGACGGAATCGCGAGTAATGACTGTAAATTTAGAAACATTTTTGGCAACCAAAATTTCCTTCGTTTTCAAGTATGGCAAAAGGGGTTCAACATATGGGATTTTGCAGTAGCGGAAAAAACTATGAATCTCTTAAAAAAAACTTTGAAAATATATAAATTATAAAAGTTTTAAATACTGTAGTCTAAAATCATTCAAATGAAATTGATTAGTTTCGAGACAGTAAAATTATAGAAGAAAAATTACAATTTTTTAGAAAAAACTTGTGATTCTAGTTGCCGTGGGAGACCAGCCTTGTAACAGCCATATTGTACGAGCCGCCCGCGGTCGTTCGCACGGCGCCGAGCGATGAGCGATACAGTACCGCGACGGTTCGCCACATCGCTGCATCGCTACATCGCCGCATCGCTACATCGCTACATCGCTGGGCGCCAACCGATCTGCATAATCGTACCGTATCAGTCAAACTCGTAATGACGGCCCTCACGAGAAATCTATTACACTCGGGCTAACCGCTCCATTTATCTGGGCCGCGATCCATTACATCACCGGCCAGATATTGTTTTATAACGGGCCGCCATCACAATCAATCTCCACGCACGATATACAAACAAACGACCCGTGAGATTATTGTAATTTCGGCCTCGTTCCGTTTCAATAATCCGCGGGTAATGACGGCTCTCGGCCCCGTAACTCGGCCAAGAGGATGGACGGACGGTCGGGAGGTTGGGAGGCTCCGGGCGAGCAAATCACACGGGCGTTCGCTAAACGCGAGAGAAGAGTTACTTCGTGTGCGGACAGGAATGTTCCTGCCATTCAGCCTCGGCTGCCGAAGAGGTGAGAATTTTCGTTTCGTGCAGATAATGGGTGAGAGTTGGTGTTTTGGTTTACGCAATTAACTTTGGAACTATCGTATAGTGGTGGGAGTTAGAATCTTCTCTCCACAAATAGTTTTTACGAGTAAATCGACGAAGTAAGGGGGGTAGCTACTTGCACAATTATTTTGTCTAAAATGGTGCTCCCATAGAACTTAGGCTATACGGTAAGAGCAATGTAAGGTACAATAATAAAGAAAATACACATAGTTGGCGTATTTTTTTAACAGAGTTACAATTTGAGACCAACATTTTAACTTTCAGCTTTTTGGCTACTACTAATATGGTAACTATGGTAATACTATGATTGAAATATCAGTAATAATTATGGTAAAAACTAATATAGTAAAAAACTTTGTTTTATTTATGATCTTACTGAGTTGGTAGCAGTAAGAAAGTAATATCTGACGAAAAAATCATGAGGTCATGATATTCACAAGGATGGCGGGACGAATTTAGTTATTTGTAAAAAAAGTCATCAAGGGTGGACCACCTATACATTCAGGATTGGCGTTTCGCAATATTTCGTGATTATTAGGAAGATTCATCGATGATGACACTTCTCAAACCTGTGAGTACGTGACAAACTTTTTATTTCCCTTTTTCCCTTTTGGATTTGTCTACGAATAAGTTTGTCTCACATTCAATTACCGATATGAGCATCTACTGTACAACTAAATTAGTTTTATATATCAGCTATTCGCTACTCCACTTGAGCCACTCGTCGCCGCTCCCCGGCTATGCTCGGCCCCCGGAGGCCCTCGCGGAGGCGAATTCCCCGCCGGCGCGGACGGGCAGCGGGCGCCTGATACCAGCGGTACGTCACGACACGCCGGTAACCGCGACGGCCGACACCGGAGGCGGCGCCGACGCCGCGGCGGCGTGGACGGGCAGCGGGCGCCTGATACCAGCGGTACGTCACGACACGCCGGTAACCGCGACGGCCGACACCGGAGGCGGCGCCGACGCCGCGGCGGCGTGGACGGGCAGCGGGCGCCTGATACCAGCGGTACGTCACGACACGCCGGTAACCGCGACGGCCGACACCGGAGGCGGCGGCGCCGACGCCGCGGCGGCGCGGACGGGCAGCGGGCGCCTGATACCAGCGGTACGTCACGATACGCCGGTAACCGCGACGGCCGACACCGGAGGCGGCGGCGCCGACGCCCCGGCGGCGCGGACGGGCAGCGGGCGCCTGATACCAGCGGTACGTCACGATACGCCGGTAACCGCGACGGCCGACACCGGAGGCGGCGGCGCCGACGCCGCGGCGGCGCGGACGGGCAGCGGGCGCCTGATACCAGCGGTACGTCACGATACGCCGGTAACCGCGACGGCCGACACCGGAGGCGGCGCCGACGCCGCGGCGGCGTGGACGGGCAGCGGGCGCCTGATACCAGCGGTACGTCACGACACGCCGGTAACCGCGACGGCCGACACCGGAGGCGGCGCCGACGCCGCGGCGGCGTGGACGGGCAGCGGGCGCCTGATACCAGCGGTACGTCACGACACGCCGGTAACCGCGACGGCCGACACCGGAGGCGGCGCCGCCGTCACGACTGTCGCAGAACAGAACACTAAGTGTTGAGGAAATGTGAAAAATACTATATTTTGTTTTTGCATTCTAAACTAGTGTAGGATTTAAGAAGTGTTGATTTGATTTTAGAATTATTTCTGTATGTACCATTCTCAGAAGCCTCAACATTTGAATAGGCCTAACCTTAAACAAGTAGTTGATGACTTACTATGGAAGCTTTCGGTGAAACCGTGAAAAAGTCTATTACCAAGAATTACGAAGCTCCACCCTCAGCTTAACAGATATAAAATCTATCAACGATAGATGTTATCATTGTATTGGACCACATTCGATTGCGAGCCTTCAGGATAATGAAGCGCTACCTTAGATGCGTTTTAAGTGCAAGTTACGCTGTATAAGGTAATATTTTTTACTCACAAAATCAGTTAAGTGTTGTGAACCGTGCAGATGCTATATATTTTGTATTTATTGATTGAGTTTAAGTATAGATGAAATCGAAAAAAAATTAACCCCGAGTCAAAGTTCCACGCTTTCCGGCCGCGGGGTTCATTTGAAATTAATTGAGACCACCCTATATTGAAGATATTTTATTCAAGCAATTCCAGAAAAAGTGACCGCCTGGCCAAACCAAATTCAGCGTACATTTTCAAAACCACATGGGAATTTTGTGCTAATGCGTGCTTCCCTAGTAGTACTAATGAGAAAATTTGTGCTCAGCCGTTTTAATTAAAAAAACCAAAAACCAATGGTGAGCCAGTATCATTATTAGCCCGGTAATAAGTCTTTTTCCTGTTTCATTCACTTGGATATTTAGTGCTGAATTTGTGCTCTCAGAATACATAGGTTCAAAATTTGTTCCCATCGGAAACCCGCCCAAAAACTTTATAATGTTGTAAGTGATGACGTCATTAGCCCCGCCACCTTGAGAAATAAAATTTAAAATGGTGTCGATGTTTAGTGCTAAATTTGTTCTCTACGAATATATACGTTTTATAATTTGTGCTCATCGGGAACCTGTCGAAAACCGTCATCAATTGTAAGTGATGTATTGCGTAAGCATACGTTTTTCGCGGGTTCTCGATGAGCACATATTATGAACCTTATATTTTCTGAGACCACAATTTCAGCACTACACATCTACGCGATTTTTAACACAATTCCTTAAGGTGGCAGGGATGATGACGTCATCAAAACCGAGTTCATTTTTCGACGGTTTCAAGATGAGCCCAAATTATAAAACTTATATACTATAAAAAAAATCAGCACTAAATATCGACTAAGTTTTCAATCGAATTCCTCAAAGGGACTGGGCTGTGATGTCATCCCGTACAACAAATGATTACGTTTTTGGAAGAGTTTCTGATGAGCACAAATTCTGAAACTTCTATATTCTGAGAGCACAAATTCAGGACTAATTGTTCAAGTAAATGAAACCGGAAAAGACTTGGTGGCGGGGGCTAATCTTAATACTGGCCCACCATTGGTTTTCGGCTTTTTTACCTACATCGGCTGAGCACAAATTCAGCATAGAATTCCGATGTGGGTTTGAAAATGTGTGCTGAATTTGGTGGGACCAGCTTCACGGCGGTAAAAATGTCCCAAGAGGCGATTGAAAACAAACACGTTATAAGAGACTAATATTAGTAAAGATAGTATATTGTTTTATTACGTTTAACAAATATATTATTCTTACTTGTATAAGCTAATGTAATACCAATAGCCGAAACAGTCAAAGCACAGTGCGTTTGGTAACTAGTCCAATCTATTTTTACAGAATATCACCGGGAATGCGACGGGCTCGTGTCCAGCTCCCGTGTAGTTTTCATTTTTCAGCTCGTGGAGTTAATTCATGTAAAACAAACCGCGAGGGGACGTCCCGGTGAGATCCTGCGTGTGGCCCAGTAGGACCGAGTTGGCGGCGGACGCTCCTGCCTGCTACCATACACTGACACGGGCTCGCGGCGGGGGTGTCCGGGGTAGTGGGCCAGACTAGGACCGAGTTGGCAGCGGACGCTCCTGCCTGCTATCATACACTGACACGGGCTCGCGGCGGGGGTGTCCAGGGTAGTGGGCCAGACTAGGACCGAGTTGGCAGCGGACGCTCCTGCCTGTTACCATACACTGACACGGGCTCGCGGCGGGGGTGTCCTGGGTAGTGGGCCAGACTAGGACCGAGTTGGCAGCGGACGCTCCTGCCTACTATCATACACTGACACGGGCTCGCGGCAGGGGTGTCCTGGGTAGTGGGCCAGACTAGGACCGAGTTGGCGGCGGACGCTCCTGCCTGTTATCATACACTGACACGGGCTCGCGGCAGGGGTGTCCTGGGTAGTGGGCCAGACTAGGACCGAGTTGGCGGCGGACGCTCCTGCCTGTTATCATACACTGACACGGGCTCGCGGCGGGGGTGTCCTGGGTAGTGGGCCAGACTAGGACCGAGTTGGCGGCGGACGCTCCTGCCTGTTATCATACACTGACACGGGCTCGCGGCAGGGGTGTCCTGGGTAGTGGGCCAGACTAGGACCGAGTTGGCGGCGGACGCTCCTGCCTGTTATCATACACTGACACGGGCTCGCGGCAGGGGTGTCCGGGGTAGTGGGCCAGACTAGAACCGAGTTGGCAGCGGACGCTCCTGCCTGCTATCATACACTGACACGGGCTCGCGGCGGGGGTGTCCTGGGTAGTGGGCCAGACTAGGACCGAGTTGGCGGCGGACGCTCCTGCCTGTTATCATACACTGACACGGGCTCGCGGCAGGGGTGTCCTGGGTAGTGGGCCAGACTAGGACCGAGTTGGCGGCGGACGCTCCTGCCTGTTATCATACACTGACACGGGCTCGCGGCGGGGGTGTCCAGGGTAGTGGGCCAGACTAGGACCGATTTGTCAGCGGACGCTCCTGCCTGTTATCATACACTGACACGGGCTCGCGGCGGGGGTGTCCTGGGTAGTGGGCCAGACTAGGACCGAGTTGGCGGCGGACGCTCCTGCCTGTTATCATACACTGACACGGGCTCGCGGCGGGGGTGTCCTGGGTAGTGGGCCAGACTAGGACCGAGTTGGCGGCGGACGCTCCTGCCTGCTACCATACACTGACACGGGCTCGCGGCGGGGGTGTCCAGGGTAGTGGGCCAGACTAGGACCGAGTTGGCGGCGGACGCTCCTGCCTGCTACCATACACTGACACGGGCTCGCGGCGGGGGTGTCCTGGGTAGTGGGCCCGACTAGGACCGAGTTGGCGGCGGACGCTCCTGTCTGCTACCATACACTGACACGGGCTCGCGGCGGGGGTGTCCCGGGTAGTGGGCCAGACTAGGACCGAGTTGGCAGCGGACGCTCCTGCCTGCTACCATACACTGACACGGGCTCGCGGCGGGGGTGTCCAGGGTAGTGGGCCAGACTAGGACCGAGTTGGCAGCGGACGCTCCTGCCTGCTACCATACACTGACACGGGCTCGCGGCGGGGGTGTCCTGGGTAGTGGCCCAGACTAGGACCGATTTGTCAGCGGACGCTCCTGCCTGCTACCATACACTGACACGGGCTCGCGGCGGGAGTGTCCAGGGTAGTGGGCCAGACTAGGACCGAGTTGGCGGCGGACGCTCCTGCCTGTTATCATACACTGACACGGGCTCGCGGCGGGAGTGTCCAGGGTAGTGGGCCAGACTAGGACCGAGTTGGCAACGGACGCCCCTGCCTGTTATCATACACTGACACGGGCTCGCGGCAGGGGTGTCCAGGGTAGTGGGCCAGACTAGGACCGAGTTGGCGGCGGACGCTCCTGCCTGTTATCATACACTGACACGGGCTCGCGGCGGGGGTGTCCTGGGTAGTGGGCCAGACTAGGACCCAGTTGGCAGCGGACGCTCCTGCCTGTTATCATACACTGACACGGGCTCGCAACAGGGGTGTCCAGGGTAGTGGGCCAGACTAGGACCGAGTTGGCAGCGGACGCTCCTGCCTGCTACCATACACTGACACGGGCTCGCGGCGGGGGTGTCCAGGATAGTGGGCCAGACTAGGACCCAGTTGGCAGCGGACGCTCCTGCCTGTTATCATACACTGACACGGGCTCGCGGCAGGGGTGTCCAGGGTAGTGGGCCAGACTAGGACCCAGTTGGCAGCGGACGCTCCTGCCTGTTATCATACACTGACACGGGCTCGCGGCGGGGGTGTCCAGGATAGTGGGTCAGACTAGGACCCAGTTGGCAGCGGACGCTCCTGCCTGTTATCATACACTGACACGGGCTCGCGGCAGGGGTGTCCAGGGTAGTGGGCCAGACTAGGACCGAGTTGGCGGCGGACGCTCCTGCCTGCTACCATAGTCTCCAAAATAAAGCTGGAGTTGAAGCAAAACTTACTAATTCCAAACTCTAAAAAGAGGTACTGTAATTGAGTTCATACGTTCTTAAAGTCAAGAACCATAAAAGAATATTTCATCTCTACAAGTACCAAGAATTCCAATATAACTAATTACAAACATTACTAACAAAAACAATAATAACCACAAAAGGTCCGGAATATGTGATACGTTAATTTTAAACTCAGACAATTGGAATACGGTGCGCATTTCAAGGAGAATCCAACTAAGTAAATACAAAGTAAATATTTAATAAGTGGGGCGGAACAGATAGATTTAGATTTGCTACTGATATCAAATCTAACTGAATCATTTAACAGGATAATTAATAATGGCCCAATAAAAACACTGACAAGAGGGCATATTTTCACTATCCTTACTAATATTATAAATGTGAAAGCGTGGATGTTTGTTACCCTTCACGCAAAAACTACTCGACGAATCATCATGCAACTTTGTACACATATTCTGGGCGGTACTAGAAGAAACATAGGATACATTTAATTGTAAAAGAATTATGTTTTACGAAATTAAAACAAAAAACTGTACAACAATCTGAAAATCGAATTTATTTTTTAATGGTTGCTAAGAAACAAATTCGATGAAAATTTCCAATAACAAGCTGAACTTGATGGCGGGTAAGCATGACGGCGAGTGAGCGTAGCGAACGAGCTAACCTCACACGCGGGTCAAGCCGCGGGAAAAAGCTAGTAATTTAAACTGTAGACAGAAGCAACTAAATGAAACTGCGTATCTAATTTTTTATAATACAGTAGTAAAAATATTAAATATGAATTGAAATTTTGTATTTAAACACAATTATTGCCATTAATGCAAATATCTTTCAATTAGAAGAACTGGCAATAGGTATCGCTGAAATTAAGGCACATTAGTTCAGCAGGACATATAGTAAAAAATATAGCAGCGATCACGCTTGGAAATACTTGCGTGCCTTGTTAATACTTAGCGCTTAAAATCCACCACGGAGCAGGTATTACCGTGTAAATTTCATTTGTGTTATGTTATTTTCGGTAATAATACGTTGTGCTTTGCATAGACTTATAAACAATTTGCGATAACGTACGAACGGATAACGTAAACTTTATTTATGAAGTCGACACTAATCGATTAAGCAAATTTCTTTTCACATACATTATGTGTTATATTTTTATCGCTGTGTGGGTGATTATGACGAATATCAGCAAAACTCTTAAAACACTGCTGTGGTGCCCTAATAAAACCTCTTGTCTCAATCATAAACCTATCTTTAATACAAGGGCATCTTCCGACTAATCTAAAAACATCAAAAGTCTATCCTAAACATAAAAACGACTCCAAATCTGAGATAAAAAACTACAGTCCCATATCACTAGTCCCAACATTTTCAAAAGTAATCGAAAAAGTGGTACTTAAAAGGCTGATAAACCACTGCAAGCAACAAAACAACCTCACTGAGAAACAACACGGCTTCACTAAAGGAAAATCAACAACCACAGCAATCATTGAGCTCGTAGAATTTGCAATAGACAACTTACAAAAAAAAAAACTTCGTTACAGCCATAATGCTTGCTTTCAAAGTAGGTATAAAAGGACAGGCAAATGCTTGGTTAAAAAGCCATTTAGAGGGACGACAGCAAATAGTAGAAATAAAACACAACTTTAAAAGAACCACCCAGAGTGCAAATTTAAACCATTGCCAGTATGCAGAGGAGTGCCACAAGGCTCAGTTCTAGGTCCAGTACTTTTCATCCTCCTTTCTAACGACCTGCCTCAACACCTGGAAGCCTAATGCTCACCTCTGACGTATGCCAACGACACAACTTTGCTGACACATTTCAGCAAAAACCCTAGAAGGCCTGGCTGTGGACTCATTGCACTTAATATGGCATATCAATTCTGTCATAACAACGAACTAGCGGTGAACACAAGCAAAACAAAGCAGCTGACATTTGGTAATAATCAGGACGTCACAGAAACACTAGGTACCTGATGTGGAGGTTGAAGACTACACAAAATTCCTTGGTGTAACTTTTGACGCTCAAAAATCATGGAACCACCACATTGACACTTTGTCCAGAAAACTCAACACCAGTCTTTATGCCCTGAAAATAATTAAACACTCCAGCGATGTAGAAACAACGAAGACTGCGTACTCGCGGTCTTTCCGCGAGTACGCGTCCAGTCTTGGTTGTAGCGAAGAAGAAACAACGAAAATCGCGTACCATGCTCTATGTGAGTCCCACTTGAAATATAGCCTCGCAGCCTAAACAGGGACTACAGCTGGAAATCTACAACGTATTCTCCTCCTTCAGAAAAGGTCATCCGCCTTATCAAGGGCATTGACTGGAGGGAAAGCCGCAGACAGACTTTTGCTGAACTAAACATCCTGACTGTTGTCGCACTTGTGCATCAGAGAGGTGATCCTCCATATGGATGGGAAACCCCTTCTAAAAGGTACAGACATCCACTGCCATAACACCAGGCATGCCACCAGGTAGCTACCACTCCACCACAGCGCATTGTTTGAGAGGAAACCTTCATACAGTGGCAGAAAATTGCACAATCTGCTCCCGGAGAACATGAGAAGACAAACAGGGAAGAAACTGAAGACAGCCCTCACCAACTGGCTGTCAAAGAACCCATTCTACTCTCTGGACGAATTAATGCAATGGAGGGACACGCTCCCACCTCCACACTTATCAAGAACATGAAATTGTAAAAACTTGACACTATTACAAATCTTAATGCTTTGTAAATAAAGAGGTTTTAATTTTAATTTGATTTGAGTATCGCTGGACGTGATACGGCGATACTTCAATTTCAGGTAGCGACCATGTACCCAGATTGTTACCAGTTGATGTAGCTGTGAGGTTGACTGTGACGTAGCGAGAGTATCGCTGGACGTGACACGGCGATATTTCAATATCAGGTAGCGACCATGTACCCAGATTGTTACCAGTTGATGTAGCTGTGAGGGTGACTGTGACGTAGCGAGAGTATCGCTGGACGTGACACGGCGATATTTCAATATCAGGTAGCGACCATGTACCCAGATTGTTACCAGTTGATGTAGCTGTGAGGGTGACTGTGACGTAGCGAGAGTATCGCTGGACGTGACACGGCGATATTTCAATATCAGGTAGCGACTATGTACCCAGATTGTTACCAGTTGATGTAGCTGTGAGGGTGACTGTGACGTAGCGAGAGTATCGCTGGACGTGACACGGCGATATTTCAATATCAGGTAGCGACCATGTACCCAGATTGTTACCAGTTGATGTAGCTGTGAGGGTGACTGTGACGTAGCGAGAGTATCGCTGGACGTGACACGGCGATATTTCAATATCAGGTAGCGACCATGTACCCAGATTGTTACCAGTTGATGTAGCTGTGAGGGTGACTGTGACGTAGCGAGAGTATCGCTGGACGTGACACGGCGATATTTCAATATCAGGTAGCGACCATGTACCCAGATTGTTACCAGTTGATGTAGCTGTGAGGGTGACTGTGACGTAGCGAGAGTATCGCTGGACGTGACACGGCGATATTTCAATATCAGGTAGCGACCATGTACCCAGATTGTTACCAGTTGATGTAGCTGTGAGGGTGACTGTGACGTAACGAGAGTATCGCTGGACGTGACACGGCGATATTTCAATATCAGGTAGCGACCATGTACCCAGATTGTTACTAGTTGATGTAGCTGTGAGGGTGACTGTGACGTAGCGATAGTATCGCTGGACGTGACACGGCGATATTTCAATATCAGGTAGCGACCATGTACCCAGATTGTTACCAGTTGATGTAGCTGTGAGGGTGACTGTGACCTAGCGATAGTATCGCTGGACGTGACACGGCGATATTTCAATATCAGGTAGCGATCATGTACCCAGATTGTTACCAGTTGATGTAGCTGTGAGGGTGACTGTGACGTAGCGAGAGTATCGCTGGACGTGACACGGCGATATTTCAATATCAGGTAGCGACCATGTACCCAGATTGTTACCAGTTGATGTAGCTGTGAGGGTGACTGTGACGTAGCGAGAGTATCGCTGGACGTGACACGGCGATATTTCAATATCAGGTAGCGACCATGTACCCAGATTGTTACCAGTTGATGTAGCTGTGAGGGTGACTGTGACGTAGCGAGAGTATCGCTGGACGTGACACGGCGATATTTCAATATCAGGTAGCGACCATGTACCCAGATTGTTACCAGTTGATGTAGCTGTGAGGGTGACTGTGACGTAGCGAGAGTATCGCTGGACGTGACACGGCGATATTTCAATATCAGGTAGCGACCATGTACCCAGATTGTTACCAGTTGATGTAGCTGTGAGGGTGACTGTGACGTAGCGAGAGTATCGCTGGACGTGACACGGCGATATTTCAATATCAGGTAGCGACCATGTACCCAGATTGTTACCTGTTGATGTAGCTGTGAGGGTGACTGTGACGTAGCGAGAGTATCGCTGGACGTGACACGGCGATATTTCAATATCAGGTAGCGACCATGTACCCAGATTGTTACCAGTTGATGTAGCTGTGAGGGTGACTGTGACGTAGCGAGAGTATCGCTGGACGTGACACGGCGATATTTCAATATCAGGTAGCGACCATGTACCCAGATTGTTACCAGTTGATGTAGCTGTGAGGGTGACTGTGACGTAGCGAGAGTATTGCTGGACGTGACACGGCGATATTTCAATATCAGGTAGCGACTATGTACCCAGATTGTTACCAGTTGATGTAGCTGTGAGGGTGACTGTGACGTAGCGAGAGTATCGCTGGACGTGACACGGCGATATTTCAATATCAGGTAGCGACCATGTACCCAGATTGTTACCAGTTGATGTAGCTGTGAGGGTGACTGTGACGTAGCGAGAGTATCGCTGGACGTGACACGGCGATATTTCAATATCAGGTAGCGACCATGTACCCAGATTGTTACCTGTTGATGTAGCTGTGAGGGTGACTGTGACGTAGCGAGAGTATCGCTGGACGTGACACGGTGATATTTCAATATCAGGTAGCGACCATGTACCCAGATTGTTACCAGTTGATGTAGCTGTGAGGGTGACTGTGACGTAGCGAGAGTATCGCTGGACGTGACACGGCGATATTTCAATATCAGGTAGCGACCATGTACCCAGATTGTTACCAGTTGATGTAGCTGTGAGGGTGACTGTGACGTAGCGAGAGTATCGCTGGACGTGACACGGCGATATTTCAATATCAGGTAGCGACTATGTACCCAGATTGTTACCAGTTGATGTAGCTGTGAGGGTGACTGTGACGTAGCGAGAGTATCGCTGGACGTGACACGGCGATATTTCAATATCAGGTAGCGACCATGTACCCAGATTGTTACCAGTTGATGTAGCTGTGAGGGTGACTGTGACGTAGCGAGAGTATCGCTGGACGTGACACGGCGATATTTCAATATCAGGTAGCGACCTTGTACCCAGATTGTTACCAGTTGATGTAGCTGTGAGGGTGACTGTGACGTAGCGAGAGTATCGCTGGACGTGACACGGCGATATTTCAATATCAGGTAGCGACCATGTACCCAGATTGTTACCAGTTGATGTAGCTGTGAGGGTGACTGTGACGTAGCGAGAGTATCGCTGGACGTGACACGGCGATATTTCAATATCAGGTAGCGACCATGTACCCAGATTGTTACCTGTTGATGTAGCTGTGAGGGTGACTGTGACGTAGCGAGAGTATCGCTGGACGTGACACGGCGATATTTCAATATCAGGTAGCGACCATGTACCCAGATTGTTACTAGTTGATGTAGCTGTGAGGGTGACTGTGACGTAGCGATAGTATCGCTGGACGTGTCACGGCGATATTTCAATATCAGGTAGCGACCATGTACCCAGATTGTTACCAGTTGATGTAGCTGTGAGGGTGACTGTGACGTAGCGATAGTATCGCTGGACGTGACACGGCGATATTTCAATATCAGGTAGCGACCATGTACCCAGATTGTTACCAGTTGATGTAGCTGTGAGGGTGACTGTGACGTAGCGAGAGTATCGCTGGACGTGACACGGCGATATTTCAATATCAGGTAGCGACCATGTACCCAGATTGTTACCAGTTGATGTAGCTGTGAGGGTGACTGTGACGTAGCGAGAGTATCGCTGGACGTGACACGGCGATATTTCAATATCAGGTAGCGACCATGTACCCAGATTGTTACCAGTTGATGTAGCTGTGAGGGTGACTGTGACGTAGCGAGAGTATCGCTGGACGTGACACGGCGATATTTCAATATCAGGTAGCGACCATGTACCCAGATTGTTACCAGTTGATGTAGCTGTGAGGGTGACTGTGACGTAGCGAGAGTATCGCTGGACGTGACACGGCGATATTTCAATATCAGGTAGCGACCATGTACCCAGATTGTTACCAGTTGATGTAGCTATGACGGTGACTGTGACGTAGCGAGAGTATCGCTGGACGTGACACGGCGATATTTCAATATCAGGTAGCGACCATGTACCCAGATTGTTACCTGTTGATGTAGCTGTGAGGGTGACTGTGACGTAGCGAGAGTATCGCTGGACGTGACACGGCGATATTTCAATATCAGGTAGCGACCATGTACCCAGATTGTTACCAGTTGATGTAGCTGTGAGGGTGACTGTGACGTAGCGAGAGTATCGCTGGACGTGACACGGCGATATTTCAATATCAGGTAGCGACCATGTACCCAGATTGTTACCAGTTGATGTAGCTGTGAGGGTGACTGTGACGTAGCGAGAGTATCGCTGGACGTGACACGGCGATATTTCAATATCAGGTAGCGACCATGTACCCAGATTGTTATCAGTTGATGTAGCTGTGAGGGTGACTGTGACGTAGCGAGAGTATCGCTGGACGTGACACGGCGATATTTCAATATCAGGTAGCGACCATGTACCCAGATTGTTACCAGTTGATGTAGCTGTGAGGGTGACTGTGACGTAACGAGAGTATCGCTGGACGTGACACGGCGATATTTCAATATCAGGTAGCGACCATGTACCCAGATTGTTACTAGTTGATGTAGCTGTGAGGGTGACTGTGACGTAGCGATAGTATCGCTGGACGTGACACGGCGATATTTCAATATCAGGTAGCGACCATGTACCCAGATTGTTACCAGTTGATGTAGCTGTGAGGGTGACTGTGACGTAACGAGAGTATCGCTGGACGTGACACGGCGATATTTCAATATCAGGTAGCGACCATGTACCCAGATTGTTACTAGTTGATGTAGCTGTGAGGGTGACTGTGACGTAGCGATAGTATCGCTGGACGTGACACGGCGATATTTCAATATCAGGTAGCGACCATGTACCCAGATTGTTACTAGTTGATGTAGCTGTGAGGGTGACTGTGACGTAGCGATAGTATCGCTGGACGTGACACGGCGATATTTCAATATCAGGTAGCGACCATGTACCCAGATTGTTACCAGTTGATGTAGCTGTGAGGGTGACTGTGACGTAGCGATAGTATCGCTGGACGTGACACGGCGATATTTCAATATCAGGTAGCGACCATGTACCCAGATTGTTACCAGTTGATGTAGCTGTGAGGGTGACTGTGACGTAGCGAGAGTATCGCTGGACGTGACACGGCGATATTTCAATATCAGGTAGCGACCATGTACCCAGATTGTTACCAGTTGATGTAGCTGTGAGGGTGACTGTGACGTAGCGAGAGTATCGCTGGACGTGACACGGCGATATTTCAATATCGGGTAGCGACCATGTACCCAGATTGTTACTAGTTGATGTAGCTGTGAAGGTGACTGTGACGTAGCGATAGTATCGCTGGACGTGACACGGCGATATTTCAATATCAGGTAGCGACCATGTACCCAGATTGTTACCAGTTGATGTAGCTGTGAGGGTGACTGTGACGTAGCGATAGTATCGCTGGACGTGACACGGCGATATTTCAATATCGGGTAGCGACCATGTACCCAGATTGTTACTAGTTGATGTAGCTGTGAGGGTGACTGTGACGTAGCGAGAGTATCGCTGGACGTGACACGGCGATATTTCAATATCGGTTAGCGACCATGTACCCAGATTGTTACTAGTTGATGTAGCTGTGAGGGTGACTGTGACGTAGCGATAGTATCGCTGGACGTGACATGGCGATATTTCAATAACAGGTAGCGATGGTCTGCCCAGAATGTTAATTAATTTAGCGGCCAACAGTAATTTGACCTGACAACACATGAATATTGATTTACCAAGCCTGTTATCTCGCTAACGAGTTATCTTCCGGTTTCGGTGTTACCAATACCTATATTGACGAAGATCGAAGAGACTCATTTGGATTAAATGGAATTCCTGTGACATCCATTACTGGACTCATTGTATAATGATGAGTATTTACAGCTATCATGTAAATACACTGTTTTTTTTAATTTTTTTATTTTAACAATCACCAATCACCAATACATAATGCATCGCACTGGAAATCTGGGAATGGAATGGACGAACTTATAAAATTTAAATATAGATATATATGTTGGAAAGTATTTTGAAATAGTCCTACTGTATGTGGAAAACTGTAATGCAGTAAATGGTAATAAACCCTCCATGCAACAATTTAAGATTCATATATGGTGGTCACATGAAAGCATTATAATTACACATTTAGATCTTTTTTATACATTTGGTTGGTTTTCCTGGCAATCGTTCTGTCCCTGTCAGGTTTTGACAATTAAATGTATATCATAGATATTTTTATAGAATTCAAAATAAAAAGTTGCAGATGAAAAGAGCCCGTGCTCGTGCTGTCAACACGATTACCCTCCTCACATAATGGCAACTACAGCTCCAGTTGTGTAAAATATGTTGTTTATATGCAGCCCATGATACATTAACCGGTCATCCGAGCTGACATAAAATGTTGCCACCATTTGAAGAGACACTTAAACAAGCGTGACACATTGCTGAGTCCAATCCATTACCGCATAACCGGAGGATCCAACCGCTTCGTTCCGCCGAATGTAAAACCAACGCCTGGGTTATTACAGGTGCTGAAATTCCACAGGCCGTTTTTCATTTGTCCGGCCCAAGAGCCGGCAATTTGGTCCACTTATCGAATTCACTTAGGCATCATCCGGAGGGCAATAATTACGGACGACCAAAACATTTAATAAATTCACCTCTAAAGCGTAACTGACAAAAAAGTGTGTTAGGAGAGTTGATAATTCGTGAACAACCCGTCCATAATGGACAGTTCACATTCCGGCTGGGGGGGGGGAGGTTGAGAGAGGGGGACTCACATAAAATTAAAACTAACATTCTTCTCCTGGTAGACTGACAATAATTATTACTGGGTCTATGCACAGAGTAAGTAATACATACAGAGGTAAACTTCTAATGGAAACCGTGTTGCGGTAAATATTTAGTTCATATTTTTGTCAAGAGGTAGCGTTTGCATCGCTATATCTGCTCCAGACGCCTTATCACTGGGGTGTGAGAGAGATGGTGAGAGACGTCACCCAAGGTTGTTTATTAAACAACATCTGGACTCCCGGTGATAACTCACCGTGTACGAATCTCGCTTCGGGTGTCCCGGGCCAGCCAGCCAAGGCTTTTGTTGACTTATACGGTCGCTTATTAACATGTCATAGCGAACGGAATTTTTTAATTTATTTTCTTGACAAATTCAAATAATTTTGGGTAAGCTCGTAGTTAGAAAAGGCCAAATTGATCAATTATTTTTAAATTATTTAAATTTAAATTATTTAAATTTAAATTATTTAATTGTTTTATTATTGTTGTAGAATTTGATAATTTTAATAAATTTTGTAATAGTCATATACAGCTTAGAAAAAAAGTAAGGAACACTTTGTTTAAAAAAAACTAGTTTACACATATTTTAATAAGTAATTTATATTACTTGAATAACCCAAGTTTTTTTACTAAAATCGTCTTTTCAAACTCGAGTAGGCTGTTAACAGTAGGCCCTACTGTCTACAGTAGTTTATTGAATACCCTGAACAGTCTATATGGAGTAAAAATTAATGTTTAAAAGTACGCAATGGTATGTGTACATCAAAGTGAAGGCCTTCCATTAGTAGAGAACACCGCAAGTCCAATAAATCGGTGGGTATGTCGAAATGGTTGGCGATCAAACTTAAAAACTGCAACATGAAAATCACATTTCAATAACAAATTATTATTGCACAAATTATTATTGCGACATATTCAAACTTTTATGGCCGCGTTGTGAAAAAATGCTTATACAACGACCCTTTTAAGAGTACCCACCATCTTGGATTTTTACTCACATAAAACTAATGTTTAAGTTAAAAAATTAGTCCGCTACCCCTATAATAATGGTTAAAATAGATTGATCTTCAAATCATTTTAAAGGGAACTTAAATACCTATTAGACTATGAAATAAAAGATCGTATACGGTATGTGCCAAAATAAACAGTACTGAAACTGAATCCGCTGGAGTTTGAATCATGATTGATCAGACAAAAAAACGTACGACTGTCCGAGGGTTGCCTCAAACTGGACGGAGGTCATACTGAACATGTTATTAATTCATTTTAATCTATGGTGCTCACTTTTACTAGTATATTTTGGTGAAACTGTTACATGTTTGGCGCTTTATGTATTATTGATATTTTGATTAATAAACAACAAAGTATTTTCAACAATTTTGTTAGAAGGAAGGTGAAAACGTTTTTTATTTGTGTAATCTCGTAAATCGCTATATAATCGTAATTTTTATTTATAGACCCCTTGGTAAAATAAAATTGAATAAGTATGAATCCTTTTGACCTATAAAGGCGTAGTGGACGTTTCAAATTTGACATTAGATTTATGGGAATAAAAATCCAAGGTGGCGGGTACTGCCGACTCTTTAACATCGTTTAAAAAGCTGCAACATGGACTCTATGTAAACTTTCAATACTTTCAACATACAAATTTCATTGTCTTGTTTTTCTTACAATTGAATGGATGTTTTCGCTCCTGTCACATTTTGTTATTTATTCGTCACAAAAGTTTAACACATCACCTCAAAGTAGATTATCTTCACTCACTGTTAATATTCGTCTTGATTTCGTGTAAACAAAGCAGACTTTTTCTTAATCACTACATGGAGAATTTTTCAGAAGAATCTTTTGGAAAATATATCTTTTTTATACATTTCCCATTTTGTTGTAAAGTTTTTGACCTGCTACTTTTTTCCTTAGTATGTAGGACAAACGTCTTTGATTTTAACTCTATCCTATAATTTTGTAATCTATGAAATGAACAAAAAGCTTCTGAGAAAATTCAGCCAACACTCCGTTGCCTGATATACTTAAGTTTTAATTAATACATAATCTTCCCTCAGTACGATCTTATGACTCTTCTTGTTTTAAAATTAACCCAAAACACGTTTTAATGTAAATAAAGAAGGCGTTTCTCAAACCACAATTCATCGCCCTTTGCACCCCTTTCACGATCAGAATATTTTTTTATGACTTCCATACACGCCCAGTTAGCAAACCAGAAAGTTTATGGTTTTTATTACAATTTAAATTACCATAATGATAGTAAAAACCAGCAGTCAATTTGTAACAGTTTGTAAGGTATATAACGCTTCTAATAGAACTTTTAGTCGCTCAAAACTCAAAGCCTAAAAACGTCTCATTATAGTACTACTACTCTAAGTATACTTCTTGTCAATTAGTTATTAATAGTTCTTCAATCAAATTTTATCATCTGTCTCTCATTTTAAAATCAAACCATAACACATGTTTTAATTCAACAAAGCAGACGTTTTTCGAATCCCCATGCTATTCTTATGGAGGAGGTTTTACGTTATTTCTAATTTCCTGGTAACTTTATGAACGCGCCGATAATTTCCCCCCGTAATGCATGGGACCGATACTTTTAATTTGAGACCCCTACCTCTTCCTGCAATTTCATTGCAGGAAAAGTGTTGTTCATCGTTGTCTGATTGAAACATTTCAATCAGACAACGACCCTGAACAATCTGATGTAAAAGACGTTATTGAAGACTTCTTTCAGCATGGGGAAGCGGATGATTCAGTATTAAGAGCTAGTGCCGTCACATATTTGAGTGGAGTGGTTTTACACCATTTGGAAAAGAAATACCACTGTAATGATTGCTCTAAAGCTTTAAGTAAAGAAAACAGAATTCTCGAAAAAAATGATGAACTGTTAGTTCATTTTAAAGCATACAAGACCAAAGTTCCCTCTGATTTTGGTAATTTGAAAGTGCCAGCAATTGAATTTCGAGCTGTAATGGACATTTGCATGACTGTGTTTGAAAACAATATCAATAGACTGATAACAAAAAACAATGTTAAGAAAACTCTGGTTTCTTTATGTGTTTCTACAGTCAGCGAAGAGTTTTCAAATTGGTTAGTCCAATGTCACACTCACAGAATGTTTTGTATTGAAAAGATTGTATTAATTAAACTGCAATATGAGGTTAAAAGGCGCTCATGCCTCTAAGGTTTAACTAAACCAACTCAAAAACGGAAAGCACACGAGATTAATATTGAAGAAGTGCAGAAAAAAAGTAAGGAGAAAGCTGTTTCATTAAGTGCAAAATTAATGAGTTTTTATTTCATTAATTCATTAATGTGTGTTTGAGTGCCGACATGTTGGATTTATTTTCCATAAGGGCAATGCTAAACTTGTCCCCGGCATTTGTCATAATTTCTTTATTTTTGGTCTGATTGATTTAAAATAAATAACGTTTGAATCACAATTAAATTCACCGTTAATTTTGCGAGATCGATTCTTTGTAAATAATATATGAAATTCTGCATACAATGTTTTAAAAGTAGTAAAAAAAACTTGTTTTGTTATTTTAAGTTAGTAAAAACACTATTTTTTATCAAAAATCCCTCTCGCAAACCAAATCTGCCTTTATGAACGCTTTATTAAGAGCTATAAACCATTATTTTCTGATTACAAATAAAAGAGTTATTTGGTTCCCCGTTTAACATTGCTCTTATGGGTGAAAGACGGAATCTGAATTGACGCCAACGCCCTCTTAAATTATGTAAAAAGTATAGTAGGCTATAGCTTAATTTATTATGCACACTTCACCATAGGTGCTCCATTGTTTAATACTATAGTAAACTGTAAACCGTGCAATGATTAGAGCATATTACATTCTGTACTATAGTTATCCTGGACTAATTTTAAGGACTAAAATTGTGAAGTTAGTTCGTGATATGACACTAATAACATAAATATCATTTTTAGGTATTGGGTTCATAGAAAATTCACTTCAAGTTAAAGAGAATTTTATAAGCCATAAAGTTAGGCCTAAGTTTTTCAAGTTAACTGAATATTATAGCTTTGCTGGCATTATTTTAGATTTAAAATTTAATTTGAAAAACATATAATGATGCACAGTGTTTCAAACTTTGTCGAAGTGTTTCAGTACTTCGTGTAAAAAGTTTCATACTGTAAAAATTGGACACGGATTATGTTTTATTTAATTTTATGTATTTAAAAATGTACTGCATTACAATCCTTAAATGAAATTATTATTTTAAAACACTGACGGTGAAAAATTTTAGTTAGCCCTTTATATATTTTTCTACTGAAAAAATCACCTTAATATGATTATTTTGCATTTATGTACTTGTATTTCCCTATAAGGTCTATTTATATTAGCTCACAGAGACATACTTCTACATACATTCTATCGGAAGTGAGCCCAAAGAGATAAATCATCTATTTTTCATTTATATATTGACGTTTTTTAGAATGAATTAAATAAATTAGGTCTATTGCACAGCATAATAAACAATTTACCAATCTTTGTGTTTTTTTTTAAATAAAACTTATTGTTATAAATTATTGAATTTTGTACCGAAGTGCATTCAATGCCTAGATAAAGCCCCACTCACGTCTCATAGCATTATTTGATCATTAATAACAAAGTAAACTCTAGCCACTATTAGGATATCGCGGGCCCTACATCTGCACCAACATCTGCTCCGGCGCCGTGATGTCTGGTTGAGCTCTGGAGCGACAGCGCTGCTGCCATCTAACGGCAATTAGGAGAACTACGTCGACCATCTTTTTCGAGTTCGGGACACCCGGTGTCCCCATCTAAAGCGCAACACTGATCTTCCCTCTGTTAATATTACTTCTCTGTGGTCTATGTAAATACTCGGCCTACGCGCCGGGACCAGTACAGTCCCTGTCGGACCGGTCCAACTGCTGGATCTGACTGTACCGCTGTGGCAGCGAATGAATAGCCCTTTTATTTGTTTTGTTTTACCCCCTAAATCCACATTCTGAATTTCACCCCTTGTTAGTTGGGCTAAATATTCTTCGATCTCGTTAATTTTCGTATAATGAGCTCGCCAGGGAGTTAACAATTATTTTCTTTTAAGTCATCGATTTGTTACGTAGTAGGCCTACAATATACATAATTTTAAACACGGAATCCTTAAAATGTCTGGCAATAACGACGCAGGTATAATAAAAAAATTGAAAATAACAAAATAGTACAGAAAATTAAATATTATTTTTTTATTTATAGGCTACTCAATGTACATATTTTCATGAAATGTATTGTTATAGGGTTTACATAACGTAGTAAAAAACAAACATTATACAAACAATACGATGACTTTTTTTAAGTTAGTTAAAAAGAATAGTTGCATAGAAGTTTGCAAGTAATTTTCAAAAGAAATTGCAATGAATTCTGATACATAAATTCAAATGTGACGTTTAATGAACGTAAATAGGTAAATAGATTAATAGCCTTAACATAAGAAGTGGGGTACACATTTTTAACATTATACAGAAGAAACTACTAGCAAAAATATAAGATAAGCAAATAACGTCGAATCATGAGTAATTCCTTTCATGTTCCAATGAAACGACTTTTTGTTATCTACTATATATTTGTCAAATACCACTCACTCATGTATCAGAGAATCTCCATAACCATGGGGTATAGAGGGTTGAAATTTTGCATGGACGTTCCTTTTTGCTCAAAAATGCTCACTAAGAAACAGTTTTGCAAAATTCCTTCAGGTCTCCGCCCCACAGGACTTCAAAATTTCCATCTAATGTTAATCTTATGGCCAATTTTTAATACAAATCAAAGCAACAACGAATCTGAAAAACTATGGGACCTAGAATGTTAAAATTTAGCACGGGTGTTTTTCTTTGCTCATAGGTGCTCACTAAGAAACGGCTTTGCAAAATTCCATCAGGGCTCTGCCACACTGGACTTCAAAATTTCTATCTAATGTTATCCTTATGGCCAATTTTTTATACAAATCTAGGAAACAACGAATATAGAAAACTATAAGACCTACGATGTTGAAATTTGGCATGGACGTTCTGCTTTGCTCATAGGTGCTCACTAAGAAACGGTTTTGCAAAATTCAATCAGGGCTCTGCCACACAGGACTTCAAAATTTCTATCTAATGCTATCCTTATGGCCAATTTTTTATACAAATCTAGGAAACGACGAATATAGAAAACTATAAGACCTACGATGTTGAAATTTGGCATGGACGTTCTGCTTTGCTCATAGGTGCTCACTAAGAAACGGTTTTGCAAAATTCAATCAGGGCTCTGCCACACAGGACTTCAAAATTTCTATCTAATGCTATCCTTATGGCCAATTTTTTATACAAATCTAGGAAACAACGAATATAGAAAACTGTAAGACCTACGATGTTGAAATTTGGCATGGACGTTCTGGTTTGCTCATAGGTGCTCACTAAGAAACGGTTTTGCAAAATTCCATCAGGGCTCCGCCAGGAATTCAAAATTTGTAATGTTATTCTTATGGCCAATTTTTTATATGAATCTAGGAAAATCATCTGAAAAACCATATGACCTAAGAGAATTATTTGGAACATTTTCAATGGGAGATCCACTTCGCCCAAATCAACGCATCTTCGGTGCTCTTGGAAAGCATCTTCAGGGCTCCGCCCCTCGGGTCTATTAAATTGGTCCAGGGCCAATGGGGTTGAAATTTGGCATGGACATTTCTCTTTGTTCAAAGGTATTCACTAAGAAACGGTTTTGCAAATATAGTTTTTGAAGTCCTTTAGGGCTCCGCCCCACTGTACTTCTAAATTACTCTTGGGCACACAGGGTTGAAACTTGACTTGGATGTTCTTCTTTACTCATTTGTACTCACTGAGAAAAGGTTATGCAAAGATAGTTTTTTATGTCTTTTAGGGCTCCGCCCCACTGGACTTCAAAATTACTCTAGGGCATACGAGGTTGAAATTTAACGTGGACGTTCCTTTTTACTCATATGTACTCACTAAGAAACGGTTTTACAAAATAAAGTCTTTGAAGTCCTTTAGAGCTCCGCCCCACTGGACTTCAAAATTACTATATAGCCTACAGGGTTGAAATTTGACCTTTTTACTTGTTATGTTGCCATAGTGATATAGTGATACTAAATAAAAAATGGTTTTGCAAAAATAGTTTTTGAAGTCTTTTAGAGCCCCCTACGTAAGGTCTATGGGTTTGAAATTTGACATATTCGTTCCTCTTTGCTCATGTGTGCTCATTAAGAAAATTGTTTGCAAAATTCAATGCTCTGCTTACACAATCTTAAGAAAGAAGATTTCGTTGCAATTTAAAGAGATATTATTACATGTCAAATGAATTTAATCACGGGCGAAGCCGTGACGGGCAACAGCTAGTCTATTATATTAAACTAGCTAACAGCCCGTCAAAAATGATGGGTAACTTTAATGAAGATTGGTCTAAAGATGTGGGATGATTTATAAGTGTAAATGGTGACAAAATTTAAAAAAACCCTTACAACATAATATTAAAACTTAAATTTTGACATTTCTTAAACAATGTGAACAGTGTTACAGTTTATAAATAATAGTTTATTCTTCAATATGATTTCAAAATTATAGGGATTTCAAAAAACCAAAGAGCATAATAATATTTCCATTTCATTTGTCTTGTCTTCTCAAAATAACTGCAATCTTAATCCTATTTATCATTATTGTTATCATCTGTCAATGATCTTTAAATTGGAGTTGTCTGTTTAGTTTACTAAATTTAGTTTTAAATCAGTAGTGGATTAAATTTTAATGTAGGACATGGATCACCTGGAGCAGTAAACAAATCGACAAAATAACGTCTTGGATTGGTCTAAATAAGGTTTAAAATTCATTTGACGGAGCTATAAGGCATTTTCTCAGGGATAGCATATTTTTCCTATCACCTAGGCGCCATTAGAAGTCCACTAACGCCAAAACGTCTACGATCCGTTCAGTAGTTTTCTCTTTAGACCCAAATGCACTCTTTTATTATATATAAGATAGCAGGACTAAAACTATCCTACACACCTGCGTTCGGAATAAGTTTATATCTCATTTTGCTTTCCAGACGCG
Source organism: Neoaliturus tenellus (assembly GCA_030545055.2). Taxonomy (NCBI): domain Eukaryota; kingdom Metazoa; phylum Arthropoda; class Insecta; order Hemiptera; family Cicadellidae; genus Neoaliturus; species Neoaliturus tenellus. The sequence goes on along the minus strand of JAQYXR010001525.1, from coordinate 6,296 downwards.
ACCTAAAAGGCCTGCACAGACCGGAGCGATACTCCGTGCGATACCAGAGCGGGCGCGATACTTTTTCTTGGAAATTCGCGTGCGATACCAGTGGTCCGTGCGATACCATGTTGTCTTATGGAGCCGCACACACCAGAGCGAATTGCGATACGCGATACTGAGGCGATCGCGATACTGTAGCGATGGTATCGCGGTAACGCTGTATGCACCATTCGCAGCGCTTTATCGCCGCGATACCATGCGGCCAAACCATGAACTACTCAGTTTTGTCTGTGCTGTCAACCACAACAACAACATGTCGTGTATCACCGAACACTTACTGGAAGTTGTTTATACATACCCGGTGCTCTATGATTGGACGGACTCTAAAATGGACTTGGGCCACTCAGATGGAAAGGTTTAAGCCATTTATCGGAATGGCCAAAACTATGTCTAACGTCACAGCACCAAGTTGAAGGCGAAAACACAAACCATTATGAGTTAGTTGATGAACCCGATGAAATAATTTCCGATAGAGGCGAAAACCAAGAAATACCAGCACCCGCAGAAACGTCCAACTACGAAGAACCAATCAGTACGAATCTTGCTACAAACTCTTCTGCGGCTAGTCCATCTGAACCAGCTGCCAAAAGAAGGAAATCGAAGTCTCCTGGGAGCAACGTTGATAAGGTAGTTAAATATTTAGAGAGGAAAAATAAACCTGACGTAGATGCAACAGATCGCCTCATGCTTGGATATTCTAAAACGATCAAGACTTTCACTAGGGCAAGACAAGCAGAAGTAAAGTTTAAAATAGCACAATTAATTAATCAGGCTGAACTATATAGATCAGATTCAGGAAGAAGAATTCGCCAGACTACCTAGCTCTTCTTCGGGATCTTGGGTTGACTCTGACTAAACTGTCTTACTGACAATGTATTGGAAGATCAAAGATCAAGAGTATACGAAAGGTTTGCAAATTTGTAGGCAACATGCAGTATTTCTACGACAAAATTTTAAAACTATAATGGAATTGGACTGTACAATGTGCGTGTTGTTTTTTTCTGACGAAGAGTTACATTTGTGATCACAATCCCCCTAATAAATATTCAATTTATTAGCCGTTCTTCGGCACCAATAGCTTCACGGAAGTGGGTATTTTCCTTTTCAATGATGTCAGCAATCAAACTCAGCAACTCGTCAAACATTCCTGATTCATTCTAAAGTATATGTAGAATCTTTTTCATCTTTTCGTAACTGGGGCATTAGCGTATGGTACTCGCCAAATTGCAGCCGTTCCTTATTTATGTCGTGTATCCACATTTTTCTCTGTCTTTCGTCTTCTAGCACGGCTAGTAACAGCAACGATTCTTCTTCATTGGACGATGTCATGGTAAGTTAACACACTATAAGTACACTGGTAAGTACACTATACAAAAACTAACTAAATATTTAGAGAGTCACACAGTCACCGGCACCCTACGCTCCCCTGAGGTTGTACTGGCTTCCCGCGAGTCTCTTTTTCCCGCTCTGGTGTGGAAGCACCTGTTCCCGCCGCGATATTATCGCTCAAGTATCGCAGATAAAATTCCAGGAAGGTATCGCGTCGCTCCAGCGATAAAGTATCGCTCCGGTCTGTGCAGGCTAAAGGCCTGCACAGACCGGAGCGATACTCCGTGCGATACCAGAGCGGGCGCGATACTTTTTCTTGGAAATTCGCGTGCGATACCAGTGGTCCGTGCGATACCATGTTGTCTTATGGAGCCGCACACACCAGAGCGAACTGCGATACGCGATACTGAGGCGATCGCGATACTGTAGCGATGGTATCGCGGTAACGCTGCATGCACCATTCGCAGCGCTTTATCGCCGCGATACCATGCGGCCAAACCATGAACTACTCAGTTTTGTCTGTGCTGTGCAAGTTGTAACAACAACCACAACAACGACGACAATATGTCGTGTATCATCGAACACTTATTTGAAGTTGTTAATACATACCAGGTGCTCTATGCTTTAAATCGACTTAAGGCTTTAAGTCAACTCACAGGACTCACTAGTCAGTAACACTAGTGCTACCAAACTATAGTCCTTCTTGTTCTGAAGGACATTATTGGTGGGTATTTGATATTAATTTCAATTATTGGGCACTACCCACCTCCAGGTTTATGGCGACCGTCAGAAGAGCGAAGATACAGCCAGATATCCTCTTGTCAGAAAAATAAAATTATTTTGAATTTACACAAGACACAAACACAAACAATAACATTGACGCCACAAAATTGATACCCGACGTTTCGAGAAACCGCACAACGTTTCCCGTTATCTAGGGCGAACTTGAGGTTAAAAATTCACGCGATTACGCAACCTTGCCGAGCGCCGGACCACGACTGCAGGTGAATCATCGCCTAGGGGTGGAGGGGGAGGGGGGGCTGGAGTCCTGTTCGGTCCTATCACTGATAACGAGGGTCGCCGTGCGTTATCAGACAGATGTTTTATTTCCTCTCTCGCCACTTCCAAATACACCGGCTTATTTCCACCGATGGTTGGGAAATAGGTGTTTGTTCCACCGCATAAACAAGGATTCCACCAAATTTCGTTTTTTTCCAATTTGGTTCTTTATATAAAATTCCAGTTTTCTCCCAATCTACCTTGTGGCCGGTACTCATTACATGTTCACAGATTTTTGATCCATATACCTCTCTATTATTTACTTTTTTCTGATGTTCAGAAATGCGAACTTTTAGTGGTCTGGAGGTTTGGCCAATATAATTTTGTTTACATGAGCACGGTATTCTATACACCACGTTTTTGTTTTGTTGATTTCATTAAAAGGTTTAATTTTTGTAACTTGACCCCTTATTGTCATGTTTGACTTAAAAACTGTTCTTATATTGTGTTTTGAATTAATTCGACGGACTTTTTCTGAAGCATTTTTAATGTAAGGAATGCAAACAGTGGTGATCGGCTTTTCGACCTCATTTAAACTCAAACTATTGTTTTGTGTTTCACTTAACACTCTTTTCGTGGCTTTATTAATTATCCTTGTCGGGTATCCACTACTTTGTAATGAACATTTTATGTTATTAAGTTCAGTTTAAAGATCTCTTCGTTACTGCAAATGTTTTTTGCCCGTTTAATTAAGCCTATTGCAAGTCCAGTTTTGACGTGATCAGGATGGTTGGAAGAATAATGTAAGTATTGCCCTGTCGCTGTAGGTTTTCTATGAACCTTAGTTTCCCAGCAATCCCCCGATTTTTTAACTAAAACATCCAAAAAGGCCAGTTCATCGTTCTTTTCCATTTCGATAGTAAATTTAATTGTGTCACAAAGTGAGTTCAGGTAGTCCTTAAATTGCATTAGTTTAGTGTCAGATTCTTCCCATAGGCAAAAGACATCGTCAACATAACGGACCCAAAGTTTAGGCTTGACATTAGAGCCATTTAAAGCGTCACTCTCAAATTTTTCCCATAAAAATGTTGCTTAAAATCGGGCTTAGCACCCCACCCATGGCCAGCCCTGTGGTCTGTTCATAAAACCTATCGTTTAGTTGAAAGTAATTGGATCTAATACAGACATTTAAAAGTTCCAAAATGGTTGATATGGAATGTTAGTTCTTTCCGTCAGAGTGATATCTATTTCCAATTTTTCTCTTATTATTTTCAAACAAGGTCAATAGGAACGTTTGGAAACAGGTTACAAACATCGAAACTCACCATCAAAGTTTTTCAGTTGGCGGACAAGATGTAATTTAGCTACAAATTCCTCAGAATTCCTTAAGAACGATTTTGATGATCCAAACAGTGGTGTCAAAATGGGGAGAATAAATTTAGAGAGCTCGTAGTATGGTGAGTCAATGGCGCTGACAATTGGCCTGAGTGGTATGCCTTCTTTGTGAAGTTTTGGCAACCCATACAAGTGAGGGGCTTTAGAATATTGTGGGCTTAATCTGAAGAACGTGCTTTCCTTAACAATAGATTTGATTTTCTTGAGTTCTGATTTTATTTTATTTTGAACGTTGGCTGTCGGGTCTCGATTCAACAACTTATATTGACCTCCCTCAATTATTTCGTTAATCTTTTTATCATACTGAGACTTGTCTAATAAAACTACTGCGCCACCTTTGTCCGAAGGCAATATGACAACAGAATCGTCATTTTTAAGATTTTTTAACGCTTTTATTTCGTTGGTAGGAAGGTTGTTTTTATAAGCATTTGATTTTTTTAAAGTATTTACAATTGAACATCTATAAGAGTTTCTAGCTTCAGGAGGCAAAAGTGATACAGCGGGCTCAATTGAGGCTATCATATCAATATTGGACACTCGGTTCGGTGCAACACTAAAGTTGAGACCTTTGCTCAGAACTCTCTTTTCCGCGTCATCCAGCGGTTTGCTAGAACAGGTTGACCACCAGCTTATCTGATATATCAGTCGTGGCTGCCCTGTTATGACCTGCATCTTTGCCTACCTGACTACTGTTCCTTTTATCTAGCAGTTTATTAAATTTAGTTTTCTGTTTATTCCTCTTAGCTTCAAAATTCTATTTTGTTTATTTCTGAAACTATCCAGAATGGGCATTAGGTCGTTTTCTCTATTATATCACTAAGCTTCGTTTGCAATTCCTCAATTTTTCCCCCAATAATGAATTTCGAGAGTCTAACCTGATGAATCCTGTGTTTAAAAGTTTTTCACTTGCATCATTTAAAATCTTTTTAGAGAAATTATCATGAAGGGGGGATTTTACCAACAGACCTTTAGGAATTATTTTTGAATTCTTACATTTCATGAGAAAAAGTTAAGTGGTTGGAGTTTAGAGCAAGTTTTTTCCATTGTTTTCTCAAGTTCTTTCAACATGTCCAATGTCTCGGGCCATACCGGAAGTAATTCTTGTTCTGAAGGACATTATTGGTGGGGTATTTGATATTAATTTCAATTATTGGGCACTACCACCTCCAGGTTTATGGCGACCGTCAGAAGAGCGAAGATACAGCCAGATATCCTCTTGTCAGAAAAATAAAATTATTTTGAATTTACACAAGACACAAACACAAACAATAACATTGACGCCACAAAATTGATACCCGACGTTTCGAGAAACCGCACAACGTTTCCGTTATCTAGGGCGAACTTGAGGTTAAAAATTCACGCGATTACGCAACCTTGCCGAGCGCCGGACCACGACTGCAGGTGAATCATCGCCTAGGGGTGGAGGGGGAGGGGGGCTGGAGTCCTGTTCGGTCCTATCACTGATAACGAGGGTCGCCGTGCGTTATCAGACAGATGTTTTATTTCCTCTCTCGCCACTTCCAAATACACCGGGCTTATTTCCACCGATGGTTGGGAAATAGGTGTTTGTTCCACCGCCATAAACAAGGATTCCACCAAATTTCGTTTTTTTCCAATTTGGTTCTTTATATAAAATTCCAGTTTTCTCCCAATCTACCTTGTGGCCGGTACTCATTACATGTTCACAGATTTTTGATCCATATACCTCTCTATTATTTACTTTTTTCTGATGTTCAGAATGCGAACTTTTAGTGGTCTGGAGGTTTGGCCAATATAATTTTGTTTACATGAGCACGGTATTCTATACACCACGTTTTTGTTTTGTTGATTTTCATTAAAAGGTTTAATTTTTGTAACTTGACCCCTTATTGTCATGTTTGACTTAAAAACTGTTCTTATATTGTGTTTTGAATTAATTCGACGGACTTTTTCTGAAGCATTTTTAATGTAAGGAATGCAAACAGTGGTGATCGGCTTTTCGACCTCATTTAAACTCAAACTATTGTTTTGTGTTTCACTTAACACTCTTTTCGTGGCTTTATTAATTATCCTTGTCGGGTATCCACTACTTTGTAATGAACATTTTATGTTATTAAGTTCAGTTTTAAAGATCTCTTCGTTACTGCAAATGTTTTTTGCCCGTTTAATTAAGCCTATTGCAAGTCCAGTTTTGACGTGATCAGGATGGTTGGAAGAATAATGTAAGTATTGCCCTGTCGCTGTAGGTTTTCTATCGGATTATTTTATATAAACAGTGGAACAGTGGATTATTTTTTTTTTTTCAGATTAAGGCCACAAGTAGTTCTAGAAGCCCTCACTTGTATGGGTTGCCAAAACTTCACAAAGAAGGCATACCACTCAGAGGCCAATTGTCAGCGCCATTGACTCAGCCATACTACGAGTCTCTCTAAATTTATTCTCCCAATTTATGGACACCAGCTGTTTGGATCATCAAAATCGTTTCTTAAGGAATTCTGAAGAATTTGTAGCTAAATTTACATTCTTGTCCGCCAACTGAAAAACTTTGATGG
>JAQYXR010001524.1:0-30901 GCA_030545055.2 Neoaliturus tenellus | reverse complement strand
AAATTCTCGGTAAACACTTCAAAATTAAAATTCAATTCTAGAGATGCAAGTGAATGATCAGTTATATCTAAATGTAAACTTTCCCTATATAATCTAACTGTATATCTCTAAGATTGGAGAAATGAGTAAAAAAATGATCGATGCAAGTGCTACTATTCTCTGTCACTCGTGTAGGTTCATTAATGATGGATTCTAAACCTAGGCTTCCCATTAGAGCATTGTAATTTTGTGAAGCCGTATCATCGAAAAGAATATCACAATCCCATATCACCAGTAACAACTAAATTACTAAATTGATATTGATGAAGCATATTTTCTAAATCATCGAGAAACGTATTAAGGGGAGTCGGATGGTTGATGGGGTCAAAAAAATCATTTTTCTGTTTTATGCATATTTTTATTTTTTATACTTTCCTGAACAATTTGACATATAAATTATAGAATTCTGTTGAGTAGTTTTAAAAATATATGGGATTATATGGTAGCGTTCATAAAGTTTTTCGTGCTGTTGCTGGGCAACATTTTATCGATAGTATTATTATCAATATGTTATATAGTGCAATAGTTTCATATTTTGGCGAAACTTCGTTATCCGTCTCCACCGTTATTATCGATGTGGAAATTTCGATATTGCGATTGAAATTGTGCGATGAAAACAATCGAATCAACAACGATACTGAGATAAGAAATGTATCAAAATAATAATCTAACCTAACAGTGTAACTGTAAACCTCCGTCACTTTTATTGACAGCGATGTTTATAACAACAAAATCAATGGTGTTTGGAAACATTTAAAACGCATATTCCCTATATACAATAGCAAAAAAAAAAAAAAAAAAAAAACCTTTCTGATTTGTATTTGGCAGCATTTGTGTGTTGTATGGTGTGACGCCATTTTCATTTTAGATCTATTACGAAGTCTGCTTCTTCTTACACTTTAGATGCAGCAACAAAATAGACTTGGTTAGTTTATTTTGTGTTGTTCTTTGGTTACAGGTTACATTAGTTACAATTTTTACTTTTTTGTTGTTGTTATTTTCAGTTACTTGTTTGAATATATTTGTTTTATTGTCAAAAGGTCTGTTTAATTATATTAGAACGAAACTAAATCAGGTGATAAAATCGTAAGCATATCGTGTAATTGTATCATCGATATAATAGCAATTTAAATCTCAATATCGAAATTTCCACATCGATAATAACGGTGGAGACGGATAACGAAGTTTCGCCCATATTTTTTAAACTTACTCTTTGTGTTGTTGTCAGCACTGGCAAAATAGACAGCTCCCTATAACTGTTGTTGAAAGTTGAAAATAGGTTATGTTTGTGTTGCGCTTTTAGTTTTCGATCGTTTACCAAAAGTTGTGTTTTTTTATGTTTAGGTACATTTTTCTCAGGAGCCATAAGAGATATCAGCTTAATTTTTGTTGTGTTTTGTAGCTATAGTGTTGAGCTTTAAATTGAATGATTACTTCTAAATAATTCCTAAAACAAAATTTTTTTTTCATAAAAAATAAATTTTTTTTTGCAAAATTTTAACGTTTTTATATATTTTTATTGACTTAATAAGTAAAGTGTTAATTTCTAATAAGTCATTGAATTTAAAGTGCTCAATCACAGCTACAAAATAAAACCAAATTTATTAAAATATCTTTTTAGTTCCTGAGAAAAATGTACCTAAAGTTTTATAAAATAGCATGCGTAAGATACAACCATCCGACTCCCCTTAAAAGAGTTAGCGTGCAGCCTGTAGAGTGCTATCAGTGTAAATCTAAAAACCTAAATTTATTGCCAGAGACAAACAATCAGCTGATTGAACACATGAAAACAATTTAAAGTCAGTGCATGAGATTTCGTTCAAAACATAAACAGCTACTCCGCCAGAACGGTAACTCTCATTACAATTAGTGTACATTTTATAACCATCTATACTGTAATAATTGCACTCATTATTTGTGATCCAAATTTCAGTGAGAATAATAACATGAGGACGCTTTCTCCAATTATTTAATTCTGTTAAAAATACATTAAAATTGCTCCTCATACTTCTAATATTTTGATTGATAATTAACAAAGAACTGTACATGATTAAAGATTTAGAAACTTTCCTTTAAACTTAGTAATGTAATAAAAATAAGTAAAATCTTATCCTTAGCAATATAAACATAACACTATTTTAAATTTGAATAGCAATAAACTCGATAAAAAATAAAACAAAAACATTGATCTAAATGTAATTGGTCTCACAAATACCTCACAGTTTTGACAGGTCTTCCATTGTCTCTACAACAATTACAGGCTCACCTTTAGCTTTCCTCATCAAAATTTTCCCACTCCTTATCCACAACTATTGATAATGTTTCTCTTTCTTTACTTCCTTGGCAGCATGCAAGACTCGGCGTCGACCAGGGCTTAGACTCTCGTTTATATAAACTGCTATATCTGTATGTAGTCCCATGTGTCTTGTAGAGAAATCTTGCTTTTTCTTCCTTCTTAGCTCAAGCAGTTTGTTGGCATCAGTCCTACACACCATTTTTACAATAATGGCCGGCGTTGAAGAGCTTCCCTACTTGGGCCTCAACCGGTGGCAAGCATCAACCATGCTCTCATCAATGGGGTAGTCGAGAGCTTGGCCAACCTTTTTCACAATGTCGACCACATTTTCTCCCGGTTCTTGAGGTACTCCATGGATTTATAAGGTGTTGCGGCGGCTATACTGCTCAAGATTGTCTTGTCTAGCTTCAAGGTCAGCTATTTTTTTCTTTAACTGACCATTCTCAGCAGTTAAATCATCCACATGCTTTTTCCAGCTCATAATTTCAGATTTTTGATCTTCAATCGCCTTTTTAAGTTCCGCTATCTCCTCATGGCAACTGTTGAGAGAAGTTCCTAGGCTTGTTTCCACCCTCCTAAAATATGCTTTGAGCTCATATTAATAAATCCACATACATCCTCGTAGCTCATGGTCTTAGATGTTTCTACCATCATACTCTTCCTTCTTTCTTTAGAACATGGGTCACACCTCCATGACTCATCCCTCTCTTGAAGGTACTCAAGATCAGCTTGTGTGACATTGCTACAGGTAAGATGGAAGTTTGTTTTACAAGTAGAGCACTCGAGTTTACCTTGATTTGTCTTAAACTTCTTATTACACTTTCCACATAAACCAGACATTGTCAGAGTTGAGGTTATGTATGAGGTTTTGGAGCAGTTATTCAAAGTTTTAGCCAGTAAATCCCTCACAGTGTTAGATTTATGGATTATTTAATCTATATTAACCACTAGAAAAGCATAATATAGTGCTTACGAACAGTCCTTGCAGATAAAATTGAACTAAATGCACAAAAACTGGAGCTTCATGAAAACACAACCAACTACTATGGCAGCCATCTTGATAATTCTAAATAGATTGATTTTAAATCTTTCAAACTTTGTTCTAATTGAAATACTAAAAGACATACTATACGGCATGATTTTAAGGAAATATGCTGATTAGTTATTAAGTTATTAAATAGTATTAATTGTGTGGTAAAAAAAAATTAATTACATACTATAATATTGTATAATATTTTAGTCTCAAAATACATACTTATTTCACAAAAACCATACAATATAATATTTTACTAAGAGAATAAAATGCAAGTTGAAAGTAACGACTGTAAAATTTTTAAAGGTAAATTTTTCAAGATAAGCCCAGCAGTCAACTGACAGGGATTAGTAATGTTCTCACCTTTTCTGGACATTTATTTCAGAAACAAAAACTTGCCTGATATTAAATAATTCTAGTGTTAAAAAAAATTTTTTTGAAATCTAAGTTTACAATGTGAACGTCTGTTAACATTTTCCTGGCGATTATCAAATCTTACAATTATTTTAAAACTAAAAATATACCTGTTCTTTTCTAAAATTTATTATGATTTATTATGAAGGAATTTAAGTATTTTTACTCGTGGTTTTTGGTATTAAAAAAATAACTATGAATATCATATCTAAAATTCGATAATTACTCAAAGTAATAAATACCCAACGCTATCATTAATTGAGAAGATATAATATTGTTTATAATTAAATTGGTTTATTTGAGTTTTTAACCAAATAAAATTCCTAAAAAAATTTAAAAGAATAATAATTAAATTCAAGACGAGATAAGTGATTATTATTAATTCTCTAAGTTTATTGAGACATTCTAAGATAAAAGTTGTGTTTTAACTCCGTTCTCAGGTTAATAAAACCTTCGCACATTTTATATACAGGACGTTTTATTTTCTAGTAATAAGTTTTAATAACAGTAACGAATTCATCTTTGTGTATTAATCAAACCAAGCTATGTTTTTTGCAATTTACACAACTACTTGATGCAAATTAAAAGTATTCATGTTTTCACTCTAATTTTTTGTCGCGTTAAAAATTACACACACTGTTTATAATTTCATAGTAGGCCTGGTTCATTCTAGCATGTTCTGGAACTTTTGGTTGCGTGTCTTGATCCCGTTTGCGGGGAAACCTTATATACTCCACCATTGTGTTTCACGAGTGCAACAACTTTAAAGTTCCAAACTACAATCTCAACTTGGAAATTCTCCACACCTTACGTGATCGTAGAAGTTTATTTTGTGAAGAACCTGTATTACTTATACACATATTTGGTACTCAATAAAGTAATAAATAAAAAAGTAGGCTTCTATTAAGAGCTTCTCTTTATTACTTTTTTACAAAAACTTCACAAGTGATTTATTCTATATGACAATATTTAAATGGGACCAATATCAGCAGTTTTGAAAAGTTTATTATACAAGAGTCCAGCTTCTATTTTTACAAACCTTACAAGGTTTTCCACTAGACCAAAACAAGTAAAAAATAACTTATAAAATGTTTAGTATCTCATTCCATTTTCTGTTTGACTGTTTGTATTTCTGATTTTGAATTAATCTATAGCATATTTTATATAATTTATAGAACAAAATTCTCTACCTGGTTTAGTTTAGCGTCGCCAGGCTCTAAACTTTTCCTACCTTCATTAAACCTTCTAAATGTTGTGTTTTATAACAAATAAGTTAGAATAAGGTCATGCAAAACAAATTTTATGAATAAAATGTGTTGGTTTAACATATTGAAATTGGTTTGTGAAATGGGTAGAAAAGCACAAACGTACATTATAATTTTTTATAATATGCATTTTAATACGTGGAATTACGATATAAAATCCATGAACTGTATACAACTGGATTGTAAAATAAGTAGGCTGGTTATGCGATAAGGTAAAAAACGGCCGCTGCTGTCTCCGCTCCCGGTGCGTTGTTTGGCCGCCCGGCCGATCAGCTGTTGTATTGTTGTACGTTCTTGCAGCGTCGCGGCGCGCCGCCGCCCCGCCGGCCAGTCTGTGCGTGAGCGGTGACTCATCAGTGGCGTCTTTTAGTGCGGTGCGGTCAGTGCAAAAGCAACAGTACGGGAACAATAAAATATTCTCACCTTGTCGAGTTCTTGTTTAAACGGAAATGTTGCGATTTCGAAACTTGGGTCCATTATTTGTTGACAGAGAACGCCAATCTGTACCGGACCAGGTTAGACACCGGACCTGATACCGAAGAGCCTGACGTGGAAACAGAGTCTACTTCCACCTTTATACGATAAAGGTAATTTTGTCAGTAATTCGTTAGGCAATTTATTTTGTTTGTGGTGTTCTTTAATTTTCACCGTTAAACGCATAATAGTTCATCTTCAGTTAGGTTAAATTATTTTATTTAAAGTTTGTTCTAGCAAAACAAACATGTTTTTGTAGACTTTGATAACGCTTATACTTTATTGTAAAACAACATTTAGAACGTTTAATCGAGGTAGGAAAAAGTTAGAGCCTGGCGACGCTCAACTAAATAATTATCCACTAGCTAACTAATAAGTGCGATCAGACACAAATGCAAACTAATTTTGACATTTACACTTTTAATGTTTCAAAGTGGTGGCCATTATTAATTTTAAAATCTAGATTTCTTAAAAACTGGAAATTTAACGATTAGTAGACAAAACAATTGGTAAAATGATATTACTTAACCAAAAGGCTTGGTCAGTTAAAATTATCCATAATGTAAAAGTTAGGAGTTCTCCTTGTAAAACATGGTTTTCGCCAGTAAGATTTTGCAATAAAAAATAAATAAAATAGATTAATCCATTCTTTACATTTTCATTGTTTTAAACCTAAGTATTTTTGGTTGTTATTAAACTTTATGTACTTCTTTATGTGTCTTGTAAAAGTTTCAGTTTTAAAGTTATTTAATGGGTATTGAAAACTTTGACAGTTTAAAATGGCCGCCATTTTTAAATGGTAAAAGCTATAAATGTCTAAATTCACCCTAATTTATTTCCCAAGAGGCTGCAGTAGTCTAGATTTTAAGAGCCATCTTCACCTTTGGGACTAGTATAGCCCATTGTTGCGCAGTTGGCAATGTTAACCATACGGCTTTTATACAAAACATGAAAAACATGAAACATGGTCCTTGTTTCGAAGGCCTCTTTTCAACCGATTTTCTTTAAACTAGATAAGTGTTTAGTTGATATTAAGGGACTCGTACCTCAAAGTTTTGGAAATTTATAAACATTACTCACTGAGAATTAGCAAAGTATTTTCCTTTATTTCCTTTATTTTCCTATATATTTCTTTATTTCCTCGATTTTTCATTATTTTAAGACTTTTTTGCACTTATACCATTGATATTTACTATTATTATGACTGATGTTCATTGTATATCTGTTATGAGGGACCGAGATCTAACCTTAATCTACAATAAAGCATAATTTTACCAGTAAATATCCAAAAAACCCGTCCGAAACAGGAGAATACCGAGGCATGTTTTCAGTGTTTTTACATGAGTGAAGCCTCTTCAGAATATCTAGAGGACTATGAAATAATAATAATAACGATTAAATGGAAATTTATGAAATTAAACTATTAAAAAACAATTAGAAAAACAATCTGATTTAGTTAATTATATTTGAAACAAGTTTACTTGTGTATAGTTTTTTCGTTAACTACTTATAAGAACAAGTTGTTAATTTATCGAGTAAATGAATAGTACCAAATAGAACATACAGTAATAAATTAAATATTTGAATTTGAAAAAATGTTTTAATCACAGTTATAAATTGGGATTCAGAAACAACAGGTTTGAGCGAGATCGCGGGTTGAGCTTGGCATTCAATGCATCCTGCAGCCTCATTACACTGAGTGGGGGGTACTAATTGGTACTTGGAGATGGCATCCATACCTGTAGCGTGGCTTTCAGACAGTTTTAATTATAGTTATGGTTCCAGGAAAAAAGAGACTGCAAAAATACAACTGATAGAACTCACCACTTGGTATTATTTGTTATACTGTACTATATTAGTTACACAAAATATATATCAGCACATTGTTTTAAGTCTGAAAATCTATTCTTATAATTTGTCACAAAACAATGTAAAAATCAGTCATAATATACTATTAAGACTTGAACAATCTTGGTAAAAATGAGATTTTTTAAGGTTTTTAAACTAAAAGGAGAGAAAACGAAAATATAATATTAACTTCACTGGAATAAAATTGATAATAATTTAATCCTCTATTTGCATCGCAACATAATATCGTATTGCTACTGTTATTGTAAGGATTTCCTAACTAATTTTAATTTTTTTTATCAAAATTAATCAGTTTTAAACCAGCATACCTTTTTTCGTCGTATCAGATAACTAATGCATGCAACATTTGTAAATATAGTTTAATTATGTAAATCATTGATCTAGATATAAAACTACCAAAATCCTGATTTTTTTTGTTGTCTGTTTAACGTACCATTGTATGGTTGTTATTGAGTTTAACATACTTCTTACTATTAGGTTATAACAAAAGTTCAAAAAGAAAACAGTACGTATTCTTTTATACTTTGGACATAGAAAAAATTATGATGTAATCATCCTTTACATTGTTCACTATCGTGTAATTTATCCAAGAATGATAAATCATACATCAAATGTACCTAAAACGAAAATTACGTATCTGTTTATCGTAAAATGGAATTTGGCGTTATCGTTTAGCATAAACATGGAAGGCAATCAAGTAAAGGAAATAACTCTAGCTGTAGTTTATGAGTTTGCATGTCGCAGTCCTAATTTCACCGCTTGGTGCCATTAGTAATAATTGTATTAATTACTCTAAATATGCTTTGGGAATGTTTTTTTACCATCATGCGTAAGACTATCCTAAGGATTACATTTTGCTATTCATAGTTTAATTTTAAGATGTTGAAATTATAAGGACTATGTGGTTTCTAAAAATAAAAATTAAAACTTAAATGACTGAGAATTGTAATTTTTATTTGGTTTTATTTTTGTAATTAATTCATCTTTTAAAAGTTAGGAGGAATCTAAAACACTAACCCACCATTGTCCCGTATTATTTTATGTGCTATAGAACTATTGCTACTCATGAAATTGTGTGAGGATTTTACACAGGAGGAAAACAATAAAGGGATTTTAATATTACTCTAATTTAGAACTCGTATGTTATCCTTCTTTGCAGGTAACCTTTTTACATAAGTCCTATATTTTCAACCTTTTTTGTGAAGAAATTTCACCAGTTATAGCAGTTACTCGCCGGAAGGCCTCCCTCAATATTGTTTTTTTATTTATTTATTTATTTTTTTTAATTTTACCATTTAATTTGGTTCAAATGCAAAACATTGAATAATAAACTGAAATAATCTTATCAACTGTCATAGATACTTTAAAATATGTAGATTAATAGTTTTCATTTTACTACAATCGTGTATTTTGTTTTGAAATAGTTAATAACATGAACTTAATTTAACATTATTTTAACATTCATTTAACCTTAGATAGGGTGGGTTTCTTGAATAAGGTTCCAGTAACACCTAAAAAGGAATGTTTATTAAATTGTCTTAAAAAATCTGCATTTTGTAACTATTACCTAATTTACTATTACCCAATGTAACTATTAAAATCAAATTTACTTTCTGTAAAGAATTTAGCACAAAGGTTTTGGAAAGTGTTAAACTTCATTATTTCGCCTTAACGAATATTTTACTTCCAATTTCCACGAAACCGTAAACAGGTTGTCTTAGGAAAACAAATTTCATGTTTTCTCTTTAGATTGAAACTATTAAAAACCGAATAAAATTAGAAATCTTTACTTATTTAATGAGAGTAATAAACTGGTGTATCCAAAACTTGTCAATACACCCGAAATGCGACCATTTACATAAACAATAAAGCCATATTTTTTGAGAGTTTATAAATAAACATGAAATAAGAATAAAAACCAGCTTTAACTAAGGAGAATACAGTTAAAACACAAGGAGGTTACATACTAATTAAGTCACTCTAGAGATATTCAACTGAAATCATGCAAATTACAATTCCGACCTTTGTTATGAAGCAATTCTTAAGTGCCCCTAAAGCCGGTGTAATTCCAAGGATTACATTTTGCTATTTACAGTTTCATTTTAAGATATTGAAATTATAAGGACTATGTGTTTTCTGAAAATAGAAATGAAAACAATAATGCCTGAGAATTTCAATTTTTATTTGGTTTTGTTTTTGTAATTATTAATATCTTAAAAGTTAGGAGGAATCCAAAAAACTGACTTGCCATTGTCCAGTATTATTTTTTTATGTGCTATAAAACTATCGCTACTCATGAAATTGTGTGAGGATTTTACATAGGAGGAAAACAATAAAGGGATTTTAATAATACTATAATTTAGAACTCGTATGTTATCCTTCCTTGCTGGTAATCTTTTAACAATAAATCCTATATTTTTTTTACTTTTTTGTGAAGAAAATTCACCGGCTATAGCAGTTACTTACCGTAAGGCCTCCCTCAGTATTGTCCTTCAAAAATATAATTTTACTATTGAATGTGATTTAAAATGCAAAATATTTAATAATAACCTACTAAGAATTCTTTATTCAATTGTGTTAAAAATCTGCATTTTGTAACTACTACCCTTTAAAATAAAATTTACTTTCCATAAAAAATTTAGCAGAAAGGTTTTGGAGAGTGGCAAAGTTCATTATCTCGCCACAACGAATATTTTACTTCGAATTTCCACGAAACCTAAACGGGTCGTCTTATGAAAACAAATCTTATGTTTTCTCTTTAGAATGAAACTATAAAAAATAGAATAAAAATTTGAAATCTTTAGCTATTTTGCGAGAGTAATAAACTATTGTATCCAAAACTTGTCCATTTTCCAAAAGACGACCATTTACATAAACAATGAAGCCATATTTTATGAGTGTTAAAAAAAAACATGAAATAAGAATAAAAACTAGTTTTAACTAAGGAGAATACAGTTAAAATACAACTAGGTTGAATACTAATTAAGTCACTCTTAAGATATTCAACTGAAATCTTGCAAATTACAATTCCGCTTTTGTTATGAAGCAATTCTTAAGTGTCACTAAAGCCGGTGGATATTATTGTAAAAGAAATAGTTTTAAAATATATTTTATTATTGTTTTTGTATTCCTATAAATATATATGAAAACTGTTTGTACCACAAAAATATCATTGGTTAATATATGATTCATGGTTAATAGAATGTCTTGTTACTAGGGCTTTTATTACTTATTACAATTGACTTAAAGTTTATATATATACATATATATATTTAATTTGTAGGCATTTAACTATCCTTTACAAGCAGCTAAAACATAACAATTTTTCATCTAGAATTTGTAATGTATCTGCTAAGAAGTTTCCTTTTTTACCACCTATTTTTAAATAGTGTGTTTAATGTTCAAATAGGTACACTGTACGTTTTAGGTTATCGAACAGTAAAACCGAACATATATTTTTACTATTTGCAGTAAACCTTTGGACCTTTTCCGTTAAACGACTTCCAGAATTTGTTTTTACTTTTTTAACCAAACTTATAATAATCACTATGTAATATATCAATGGCTATACTATTCAAATATTATTTTATTAGGTTGATTTTACTAGGTTTTACTAAAGTTGTAGTGTTGTGACGTAAAGTTGTAAAGTGTGAGACTGAATATGTCACTGCCGATTTTCACTTGGTGCGTGGACAACATACGGGCTAAAACATTGTTGCACGTTACGTCTCGTTATCTCAATGGTGTTTGTTGGATGCTTGTTGCTGAATGCAGTGAAAGTTCCCTTTAGGGTCGAGTTAAATCGTGCAATAAAAACCAATAATTCTATCATTGTTTAATTCGTGGCTAGGTTGCTTCTAGCATTGTTATTTTAATTTTAGGCCTCTCTGTATTTTCTTGTTGTTTTAGATATAAATGTAGAAACTATGCAAAGCCCCTTATTGATGTTTCATTTGAAATACAAACTTTTCTAACTGGAAAAAATGCTGGTGGTAGTTTAACGGAAGAGATAGAAATCCTCTTTGAGGACTTATGTAGGTGGGAAGAAAATCGTTACATAATCTAGTCACTTTAGTTTTCATCTGTTGTTGAAATATAGTTCGCATGGAACGGGTTTGAACAGAACTCGTTGGAGTGGGGATTACTCATAAAATGACATTTTACGAGGGTCACAAAACGTTACGCAATCTACTTTAGCACCACGATAAGCACTTTGACAGAATCTCTCTTTCTAGTTACACTGAAAACTAAATAGGAAGATTAAAATGTCAATTTTTTAAATCAAGTAACACATTTCAAACCAATTTGTTTTACATAAACTTTTCTTACATTAAAAATCCGTTTCATTTGCCGGATAAATTATAATTAAATAGTAAAACCTTTAAGCTGGTTATACTGGGATATTGAATTTAACCTGTCATCCAGGTCACGAATCTTGTAAGCTCTCTCACAACGTTCTGATCACCTTAATCCCTCAATACCTAATGCATTAACTGGATTAGCCGGTAATGGGTTTGCACCTTGTGTAAGCACAATGTCTACTAGAAACACTTAAAACTGCGATTTCGTGTTTTCTTCACATCAGTATTCTGCTTATTTACATGTAGACTATATACACAAGCAAGTTATATTTTATTATTTCCAAGAACGATAGTCAATTTACTATTACAAGATTTATTTGATTTTGAAAAATGTCTTCCATGTCGAAGATCTTTCTTTAAAAAATTCTTTTATTGTTTGAAGATAAATACAACACAAGAATTGATAATTTTCAGTAGTTTGTTTTGCACGTCTAGCTGAAAACAATTAATAAAATAAATAGAATGTGAAATTTATCAAGATATATGTTTTATGATTGTTATAAATTTTATACTAGGTTTTTTTATTTAATAATAAGATACTAGCAATTAAATGTTTGTAAATAAATAAAAAGCATATTTTATAAAATAAAAAAATAGTTTATCCACTTTAAAGACTTTAATGTTTAGAAATCCTGGCATTTTATGAAGTCTGTGTACTATCGCCTAGAAAAAAGATTAAATAAACTTATTATTCGTTTGTTGATTTAACGGAATGTTAGATTGGTATAAAAATATATATTAAAAAACATCAAAACATACTTAAACATAGTTAAACATATATAACAGATAATGTAAAATACTTTCAAGAAATCTATTGTAAGTTCTTGTCTATAATTGGCCCATTAACTAGAAAATTATAAATTTTTGACGTTTTTCTAATTATAAAAATTACTCACTAACTTTTCAAAACGCATCTAAGATCAGAAATAAAAAATTAAAAAAAAAAATTTAAAAAAACAGTGCCAATTCATTCTTAAGATACCTAAAACTATTATTAACTTAAAATCTATAAATTTCTATTACAATAAATTTGAATAAACTGATGTAAACCAAAAGGAAGATGACTTAATCAATTAAGAAAATGTTGCTATTTCATTAGAAATTAGTCAAGTTTAAAGTGTTGTAGGCCTACTGCTCCGAGTCTGATGTTCTTGGCGGAGAGGTGGGCTGGTAAACGATCGCCTAATGGACTAGGTCGTTTAGGTAGACATATCACGTTTGAATCACAAATAGAATTGCTAAAAGGGTCTTACACGGGTGGGAAGTAACTTTGTTAATAATACACCAAACACAATTTACCTTCAGAGATGCCTCGTGGTCCTCTTGTATTTGTTTTTTATTTGGAAACAATTTAACTTTTAAAATTACATGTACAGAACTTCTTGATAACAAAAATTAGTATATACGAATGCAAAAATGTTCGGCATACAACAAAATGTGTTATGTATCCTACTGTAACAATTGGAAAGTAAGATTTTTACATATTCAATAGTTCGTTTATTTGTTACCTACTAAAAATCCCAAAAACCACTTTTGGCATAGAACTTTTCGAGGGTAAAGAAAAATTAAATAGATTTTTGTAGGCTCATTTTGTTTTGAAAATATCCCAGGCTTCCCCCACAGGATTTGGAGGTTAATTTGTTGTTTTAGACATTTTATTTATTTATTTATTTATTTTTTAAGACGTACTCTACTTAAACAGATACATGTTTTATCAGGTAATTGAGTGTAGCGAAGAACTCATCTAAATAGTTCAACGATCTAAACAGGTCATTCATTGACCTAAATATAAAGCAATGGCCTAAACACGAGATTTCGTCTCTTATTAAGCCCTTTTTTTGTAAGAATCGTTTAGAAATCCCCACAAGTAAACTAATATTCCTCTATGTAACCCCTCACAACTAATTGGAAGTTTCAAAACACATGCACAAAAAGAAAATAGCGACTCAGTCAAGTCAAACTTTCACGAGCTCAAGGCACTATAACATTGCTAGCTATGAAACTGTCATAATAACCACAATTAGTGCGATTTCAGTTGCTCTATTAAAGTGGGAGATAGAGAGAGCCTACCAGTGGATCAAAAATTTAATTGTTTGTTAATTTATATATCTGAATCCATAGTTTTCCTTTACTTGTTGTGATTTTTCGGGATTTGCTTTCCATTTATTACTTTTATTGGCATAGGTTTTGGGGATTTTATTTAAAATTATTTCCAGACTATTTAATGAAATTCAATAGAGCTTTTAGGTCAAACAAAGTGGTTGATTTGGCAAAATTTTTACACTAAATAGGTGTTTGTACAAAATTTTATTTAATTGCTGATTGTTGATGTAGATATTAGTTACGACATCCAAAGTTTTTACATTAAGGCTAAAAATAAATAAAAATAACAATATTGTTATACGTTATCTTATCATCATTTAAGACAGTCAAAAGGCTTAATGATAAAAAATGAATTAAAGATTAGCCTCTCTAAATGATTTTGTATTGTACAAATTATATACTTTCCAAAAATATACAAAAAATAATCAATTAACTACAAAAAAGTGTTTTTATAAGTTTGAAATTTTACTTAGGTAAGTAAACAACTTTTATTTCAGTTACATCAACATTTTCCTATGTTATTAATGGAAAAGTTTAAATATGTCTCGTTAGAAAATAACACTCTTGGAAGAGTATAAAAGACCAAGCTTTGTTGCTTCAGCGAAATTTTGCTTGTAATCTTTTTTTATCCAAAAAGATCCAATCATTTTTATGGGTTCTCATAGTGATTGAATTTCAACAGACTCATTTATTAGTACTCACAAATGGATGTACATAGTAAATTGTAATGTAAATATTTATAAATCTATATTATTCATATATACTACATGGAGTATAAAATACATTTTAGAGTGTAAAATAAAAATTCTATTGCTCACCGTGGTTGAATCATTTGTGCCTCTTCTTCAGAATGTCGTATAAATTAATGTAACTCAGTAATAATGTGAAATCTTTTATTTTTAACCATAATTTTAAAATATTCATAGGACGAATATTTTATTGCATTCCAATTTATAAAAAATGTGCTGTTTTATCTCATGAATGCTCCAATTTCCCATTAAAATGTTTACTGCGACTTGCTTTAAGAGAAAGACTTTATCTAACACAATTACAAAGGTCGCTTTTTCAGATACGGTTTCTTCCGTCATAAGATATAATTGTAAAATTTTATATAATTTCACCGATGAAGAAAATTTGGTTGTAGTAAGATCTTTCATATTCACACATACTTCCCCAGACCATAGCTTATTTAAATGTATTATTTAAATATGAAAGGCCTCACCACGATAACATTTAAATAATTGTAGAAATAAAAAAATTATTAAAAAATTTACGATTCTTCAATAAGAAGAACTTTTGAAAATGATGATATCCTCAGTGAACATTGTTTTATACCATTCAAAACTTAGGTATACATCCTACTAAACTCTTAAAACAGAGTGAGGTGTTAAAAATAAATTTGGTAATAATACTACTGATTATTTACCTGCCACTTTTTTGCCATTCTTCTCGTTCATTCAAATTTTATTTGCATTGGTTATTGTTCGTATTAGGTAAACTTAGGTAAACGCGGCCATGAGCACACTCGATCCTTATTAACTCCGTTTTAAAAATTAAAATAGTACAAAATGACTTTACGGTCAATTTTAATCAAACCTCTTTAATGTTAAGTTTTAAGAAAAGAAACAAGTATCAACCTTATACCAAAATAACAAATATCCCTCTGTTATATTTCAATTAAAAAATGCACCAAGTTTCACCTTGTTTTAGGAAGAAAGCCTCAATTATGACTATAAAATTAATTCAGTTTTTTCAAATATGACTTTCAAACAGAGTTCCGATTTGAAGGATAATTTCTTGATTTTTAGATGCAAGTAATAAACAGACATATTATATTTAAATATGTTTTGTACATAAGATTTTTTTAGCAAATGGCAAGTTAAACTTTTCTTTGATTTCTAGCTGTTCTGGTAGTTATTATGAAAATGTCCCTATATTTTTTATTTCACCAATGAATTTTGATTATAAGTGTCGTATTATCGTATAAACTTGTATAAGTTGGACCAATTTGGGGAGACACTTAAGTGGTGTAATAATAACTATTATTCAAAATCATTTATTCATGTTTAATAAATAATGTATTAAATAAACGGTAAAATAAAAAATATAAGGTGTTATAGTCCATGTAATGGATTACTTATTTTTGTGCCGTTAGTTCTTAGCAATCAAAGTTATTTGTACTGAAACAACTGTAAGCCAAGTACGATAATTATACGATTTAAATTAAACAAAATTTAAAGAAAACATATTCAAAAAATGATAGTAAACAATAGAGGTTTATAATTTTTTGGTTATATTTTGTATCACATTATCTTAGGGTAACATCTTTAAACCTCATCACTCATTTAAACCTCTTCTTAATTCTAAATGATGAACAAGTGATGGAAAATGTTATTTATATTAATGAATGCCGCAATCTAACCAACCAGAGACTAGAATTTCCGTTGTTAAAGGTTCTTAATTAATCATTCATGCTAATCTCATCCTTTTAGCCTAATTTTCAAGTACACCCTTTACCCATTTTTCAATAATTTTTCAAATTGCATAAACAATATTTAACATTTGATATTCAAAAAGTGATCAATTTTAAATTCGAAATAAAAGTAATAAATTAGATCCAAAAAGAATCTTACAAACTTGTTTAAAGCTCAGTTTTAATATGGACTCAATCTACATAATTTTTTATTTAATCCTATACTGTACTACAAGTATGGTATGTTTGTATGTGTGTATGTAAGTTTTCACTCGGATATAAAAAATGACTCATACGATTTTCCTCAAACTTTGCAAGTAGCTTAGTTCTGAGATAAAAATAATATAAATACAGGTTTCTATGCCAGAAAAATCTTATTTATTTATAATCTTTAATTAATTGATATTAAAAAACTGCATTGGTCTTATGGGGTTAAAAAAACCAAACAATAAAATAATGAAAACAACTGACTCAACTGTCAAAGTGCAAACCACGTGTATAAACATGTGTTTTTGCATGACAGATAGTTACTGCATTATTAATTGGTACTACTGTATGATAAAAATATTTTAACATTTTTTAAGTCAATTAAACGAAGGGGATGTATGGGTCCGTGCGCCGTTGGTATACAATTTATGTGAAGAGTTGTCCGTCGGGCGGCACTGGTGGTTTTCTGAGTGGCAGGAGCGCTTTCGGCGTTTCGCCATTTTCAACTGCAACTGACAGTGTTTGAAGAGGTGCCGGTTTATATAGGGGGAGTAGCGGTTCTGGAGCGTTCCACGGCGGAAGGTTCGGGGAGAGATTCGTGGAATTTGGGGTGGGTACGCGCAGGCATGCGGGGCTGTTGTTTTCCCGACGCTCGCTTCTGTCGGTAGGGTCGGTGGAGTGTTTTCCGTTTCTTTTTTTTCCGTGTTTTTCGTTTCCGTGTTGAAACGGAAAACACTCCACCGACCCTACCGACAGAAGCGAGCGTCGGGAAAACAACAGCCCCGCATGCCTGCGCGTACCCACCTTGGAGGAATTATATATAAGGAGTGGCCACGTCCTTATGGATATACCATGCTAAAGTGAAGCCGGCCGCTCCCCTCCACTAGAGTGGCACGGCTGGCCGTAGAGTGGCATGGTGCCGCCGCTGTAACACGGGCGAGATAGGAAAAAACGGGACCCGCGCAACTTTGAATTAAAATCCTGAGCACACCAGGCAAATCACATAGAACAGCTTTTGCATTTTAAAAGAGAATTAAATTCTCTATCCAGTGATATAATTTTGTTCTATACAAAAAACATATTTTTATTTATAAAGGGACATTAAAGTAAAATATCTGTATTGAAGAGATGATTTTAATACATTAAAAACGAAATTTAAATTATCTCAATGTATATGTGTTACTGTAAAATTTATTTTATTGTGTAGTACAATACTTTTAACAAAAATAAATATAAGAATTGATATTTTTTATGTAAATTGCTTATTATAATTTGTAAAAAAACGTTAAGAGGTGTAACCTCTTTAAGTGCTTGATGTTCAGAATCATTTACAATATATTAGACAGTAATTTATTGGCATATAATTAATTACTCATAATTACTTTTGATTGGTTAATAATAATAAAATAACCAAATAATAAGAAGTACGGAATTTAGGGTACAATAACTTAAAACTAACTTATAAACAATAGACGATTATTCGTCAAATACTTAGTAGACTATATGAACTAACAAGAAAAACTACCCTTTAAGGTTATCAGCACAATTAGAATGATTTATTAATATTAATAAAAAATTACTAATTGTGATTACGGTTTTTTATAATAGCATTAAATTTAGTCGACGTTTGTAAAATACATAGCCTTAACATAGTTATTTTTAACTTGATAAATATAGACCTAAAACTTAACAAATTATTTAAAAACTTTTATAAAATTTATTTTGTTATTTAAAACAAGTAATTACACTTAAACTTCCATGATTCAACGACTCGGTAGCCCTCGCCACTTGACGAGCGCGGCGCGGCGGCTTCGGTTCTAGCCCCGCGTGGCCACTCCTTACATATAATTCCTCCAAGGTACCCACCCCAAATTCCACGAATCTCTCCCCGAACCTTCCGCCGTGGAACGCTCCAGAACCGCTACTCCCCCTATATAAACCAGCACCCCTTCAAACACTGTCAGTTGCAGTTGAAAATGGCGAAACGCCGAAAGCGCTCCTGCCACTCAGAAAACCACCAGTGCCGCCCGACGGACAACTCTTCACATAAGTTGTATTTTTTAAGTCGCACTTCATACTCTGATTATGATTGTTTTGATCAATTAACGTCATTATAAAAATATAAAACAACACACTAATCTTTAGAATTGTATTAAAATAAAAATAAACATTAACTTATTAAGAATTATGAAAACAGCTGTTAACTAAATAATTAGAATCCATGCGTTGCTGATTCATGTGTTTAAATAAAAATACACATGAGTGCAGCACCCGTAGGCCTACATTTAAACAGTTTAAAAGGCGAGTGAACGAAGCGAACGAGCTCGTCTTGAACAAGAAGTAAGCCTCTTTGTACTGGGTATTTTAGACCACTGTCTGTAACAGATATTACTTTTACTTCTATTTACAGATATATATTTTACGTTATAAGATAAAAAATATTACGTTTGAGTTTACCGAGCAATTGCTCGACCTCCAGGTACTTAAATATAAACTACTGATATAGAAAATAACAAAATATTCATAAACCATGTCATACATTAACATAATAAAGTGAATATAACTTTTCAAATTCCATTATATGTCACTAAACCATTTACATCTCTATTTGCTCTAAAAAATTAAATAAATTTATTTGTTAAAGTAAATGTTCATTAGGCATTAAATATAATAATTTAGTGCTAAACAAACTTAAATTTAACATTGACAATTTTATTTATACCTATAGTAATGTAAATTTCTGTAACCTACGACCACCAAGGTGCAGGGTAATCCTACATTATACGAGGATCGAAGAAATCCTTTAAGCCCGGTATCCTTATCAGGCATATATCGTTACGTTATCTACACAAATGATTCTCTAATGGAAGAATCGTTTACTTAAAAGCTGGAAACCCTCATATCAAAAACTTCAAAAAGTTTCTAAAAAGCAAGAAGACATTAAAATCAGATAACAAACGCTTTTATCGATTTTACAACAATAATACTAACAAATTATGTTATTACAATTGTATTTTACTTTTGATCAGGTTTTTCAAAAGTCCTAAACCAACTATTTATATTCCTTTGTTCATTTTTCCTTTGCTTTACAAACAAACTGTATTTGAAGATTCAACAAAAGGAATATTTCATGTTAATAATTAATGTAATGCTGAATTGTCTCAGTTATTTAATGATTTATTTTGAACATTAATATGCTTTTAAATGTTACTTATATTATTAGTTATTCATTTTTAAACAAATACAATCATACTAGGATAATTAAAATCCTAGCGAGCAAAATAAGACTTACAAACAAAACAAAAATAGTCTTTTCAGGCTGAAAAGTCAAATCGCATTCCATTTTATGCAAATAAATTAAATGTAGAAAGCAATTGATATTCCTACCGTGTAATAATCCACTTAAGATCATAAACTAAAATTAATTGCACTACTATAAATTTCTCGACGTCAATTTATTGATCTTTAGAAGGAATAAAAAAAATATTATATTAAAATTTTTATACAAAATAGGTTTTATCAATTTAAATAAATGAATAAATTATACAACGTTTATACATGAAAACAATCATTATCTTTGAGAGAGCTCGAGCGAACGGATGTCGAAAAGCGTTTAAACTTCATTATTACGCCTCACCGGACATTCCACATCAAATTTACTAGAAACACAAGCAGATTTAGCATGAAACATCATTTACTTCTTGTCTTTACTGATTGTAAAAATATTTAAATAATATAATATGTTATATACATTACTTACATTGTAAAATATTTAATATATAATTTAAAATAAAACAATTACATATTTGGGTATAGTTCTGGGGAATCGAAACCTTTAAAAATTATAGCAGAATCATGTGTTATAACAGCAGAACAGACACAATTAAATGCAAAGAGGTTCCTTGCTAGTTGCAGATACTCCTGAGAGATGCGACTGAGCCCTTGCTAATTACAGGGCAGACCATTGTTACTCGAGAAACTCTTTTGCATCACTGCTCACACGCGAATTACAGGATACCATTCTATTGTTTTAATTCCTTTAAAAATTGTACTAGCAATCTTCCCCGAAATGAGATATAATCTGATAAATGAGTAAACCTGATATTTAAGATTACAAACAAATTCATATTTTCAAACAACTTACATTTAAGATAGTTCAAGCTTTAGGTCACATAGCCTAAGTAAAAATTTTATAGAAATAAATTTTGTATAATATTTTTTTAGGTTTAGGGTATACTACTTTTTTATATTATCTACAAAATATTATGAAACTAAACAATGAAGACTTTGATTTTAATATTTTTGACCTATTATATTATATTGGATAAAAGAGTGGGTTTCTTCCATTGGACGGATATTTTCATTGTACAATTCAATTCCATTTCTCTTGATTTAACAGTAAAAAGTTAAAAGTAATTGAGATATAAAAATGTTCATTCACGTTTAAGCTATAATTTGGCCATCCACAGTATGGAGAAGTTACCTAACTGGTTTAGGATGTGTTTTTTCATTGCTTGTAATTTAAGAAAGCAATCCTGGTCATACGAAAACTGCATTAAAAACCATTCAAGTCGTGTCAGTCATAATACATTTGATTAAATTGTGTCATTATTTGTTTAACGTTTTTTATGGCACCTTAACCAAATACTATTTGTATTTACTTGGACTAAAAAATATATTCAAATAATTTTTAACCTATAAAGAATTTTATAAATATATTAAACTACAAATAGTTCATTAATATTTAACAAAACATTACCATCAAATGAAAAAAATATATTTGTTTTATCAAATAACAATAATAATTGACAGAAAGTTGAAAAGCAAAATAGTGAATCGATCTCTTTGCCACCAATATTGATAATCTCGTAAAGCCAGTCGAAAAACTCCGAGCACAATAATACCCATAGCTCGATACGTTTTCAATGGATTAATTCATATCTTACCTTCCACCTGCCAAAAATACCCTACCATAAAATCTCCAAAATGTCATTGTTACCTATTAATTAGTTTTCGAAGGTTTTATTTTAATTTATTAATATAATTTTAGTTTTATTAATGAAAATCTTACTTTAATGTTAATTTATCTCATTAAACTCTTCTGACTTCTGTTTTTAAGTTCTGTAATATTAAATAAATTAAGCTATTATATATGGAAAATTATCTTAAAATTTTACATTATATTCAAATTGAAGTAACCTTCAATAAAACTAAAGTGTGTAAAACAAAATACATTAAAAATTCTTTAACTATCGACCGTTAAAATTAGCAATAATAAAGATTACAAGTAACATCATAACGAGGGACATTATTAAACCAAATGTAACTGCGGTGTTTAATAATGTCTTACACGCTCAGGTTTCACATTAAAATTTAGGTTCTAGACAAAAAAAGCTGTTTCTTCCATTACTATTCAGGTTTTAGTTGCTCTATGCGATCCTCCCCTAAAAACGTGGCTGAGAATACGATTTTATCAAGCGAAATCTATGTGGCTACGTTTTGTTTGTGGGGGAATATCCATAACCTATAAATTTTTAACATGTTTACTACGGTATTTAACCAAATTTTAGTTAGTAATTGATAAAGTTTTGTAAGCAACAAACTGTTTTCAGAATTCAAGACACTCTTGAGATATTTAGGACACCCCTTGGCCCGTATTCTAACATGTGTCTCACTCTTGGCTTAAAGCCCTTCACTATCGTTCATAAACTACCACTATAGATAATTGTATTATTTAAAATTCCAACATCGTGTGTGTTTAAAACGTTTTTAAGGTTATAGTCAGACAAATATTTTTATTATTCAAAGTCTTATAGCATTGAAGTAACATTGGATCAATAAAATTATCGCAATATTTCACAAAGTATGTATATTAGAGTTTTTAAAATATCTAATTGAGAATAAAAACACTCTAGTACCAAACGACTTTGTGTTTATAGAAAGAATCAGATGTTCATAGAAGATTATAAATCAGATGTTTCTTTTATTTTTATTCCTTTTATTTGACGATCCCAGTAGCAAATTTAAATGAATTCAAGCAATTAAAAACTAAGAATAAATAGTGATTAACACAGTTGATAAAATAAACTAGGTTTGGACTGAGGCTTACTAATTAGTAATATTTTAACCATCTTAAATTAATATTATTACATAGTTTGTCATCTACTTTGCTAGTAATCTATTAGTAAAATAAACATTGCGAGGTTTGCTATGCTACTTAATGAAAAGCTAACCCAACTGCATTTCATTTAACAACATCTCAATCATTATCTTGTGAACGAGTCTACATTTTAATCTAAGATTTACTTAAAATTCACAGTATTATTAAGTATCAGTTAAACTGTTTAAGAGTATTTATATTTAATTTAAAAATATTGAATAGTAAATTAATTTCACTTTTTTATTTTGCTCAAAACAACTATTTTATAAATGGTATTACGACTGTGTTAAAATATCATACTAATTCCAAGAATTTAACAATTCAATGTAGGAGGTGAACTGATTCTAACTGTATTAAATTCAATTTTATTTTATTTGAATTGATTCGTATATGAGGTTTTTAACTATAAAACTTTTTATGCCCTTTTATTTTCATATAAACATTTCTACTTCTTCGAAACACACTCAAGAATTAAAAAAGAAATTGATTTATATGGCTTCAAAGTTGTATAACTTTATTCTGGTAAATATAGTATTACTCCGTCTATAATGAACATCAGCGTCAGCTGACCTTTCAGAGGCGACGGAGCTGATTGGATAGCTGATAGCATAATCACAACCAACAGCTGTTCCCTCGCACATCAATGTAAACATTATCGATTGTATGGGCTTCGACCCTCCCCCCCCTTCCAACAACACCGAGATAGCAGTGGAGGTGTATTGTGATTTTTAAATTTAACTACAACTAGCGAAATGGCCGTGCTTTTCTAGGGGGACTCTTTCAATGAAAACATATGATACAAACTTACTTAACATATTTTATTCATAGTGGTATGTTACTGGAATTCATGCATAATGTTCGTATTATTTTTCCTTCATCACACTCCGTCTTGAAATTTCTGTTTCTTTGGCAATAAAATTCGTAAATCTAATAAAAAAATCAATATGATTCAAAATTTGGTATGCCGAAAATTAATAACAATACGTAAACCCAAGAAAATATTCTTAACTGAACTGTGACTTCTATAGCAATGTTACTGAGAGCCACAAGTTTTGAGAAATATAGGAAATAACACGTTGAGAAATCGAGTCTTCCATGGATATTCTGCAAAGCTGCGGATTATTCCTTTCGATTTGATACACAAATCATGAAATTCAGTTCACTAGAAACTTACTAAGTTAACTTACTTTACTTTAATTTAAAAGTAATAAATAGTTTTTAGCCTTTTATCAGAGATAAACTACTAACCTGAAATACATAAGTGGCAAATTTAAACTTCAAATACAGACAAGTTTTTTATGTAAAACGTCATATGTACGTACGTTATAAGTAAAATATATTTCTCTAGATTTGTGTGCCTAGATAATTTCTTAATGCCTTAGTTTGTCAATAATGTAAATAAAAAAGGTTTTGACCTACTTAAATTATTTACACAATAAATATGGTAATAATATCAGCATTGTAAAGTTATCAAATATACAATATTTTTTAAATGTAGTAAACATTTTTAATTGTCTATATATTTTTTAACTGTGTGATATTATATTATTATTCATTATATTATTCATAATGTTAAAAATGAATAAAAACTTTTGGAACGAATAGTGGAACTGTTGAAGAAGTTCGTAGATACTTTCAAATAGTTTATATATATATATATATATATATTATATATATATATATATATATATATATATATATATATATATATATATACTTATCAGTGTGTGTCCACTAATCTCTGAGTGTATACCGGCCAAGTAGTAAAGTGGCACGTGTTTGATCCCCAAGTAGCGTGCCTTGTTCACTTCCGGTCTGTACCCCACAAATCACAAGTTATACCAACCGCCTGACGCCTACATGAATGTTATATTTTAAGTGAACTTGACATGAAATAAGCACTACAGGCAATGCGGGCCGTATGAAAATTATTTGTGGAATACGATATTTGTAAGTCTTGTAAAATTTAAATTACAAGTTGCATAAACGTTTTGTTTCTTTTTCCCAATAAGTAACATTTTGTACCAGAGTAAGAAAATTATAAATTTATTTCCTTTTATGTGTGGATAAAATATAATTAAAGCCTGACAAATCTATCCATCCATCAAATTAAGTTCAATTAAAAAATATTTAAATCGCAATTTGTTTTACTAACATATTTTGGAGAAGACTACATAGAAGAAATATATTCTTCTCTGTGGTAATATGTATTAATTCTTGTAAAGATGTATGTAGTTTTTTTTATCAAATTTGTTTATCGTTCATTAGATGGATTCTATATTTTAAGAACCCACGTATGATAACTCTGCAAACAAAATATATACATAGAAAATACTTTGACTCTGAGGTCGAGGAAAACTTATTTAACCATTATTTATTAAATGCACAATATACTAGGTGACATTAACAAAAATATTGTGGACAATAAACACAATATAAATATACAGCAATAAAACTTCTTATATGATATAGTTTTTTATAACCACACTATAACGAAATACGTCTACATACCATGAATTATATGGTTTGAATTTTGACTAATACTAATAAATACATCAAAGGGAATGGCCTAAATAAAGAATTTAATAACAAAATTTATTTGTATTAAAATTAGTTCCTGCTAATTTTCATTTAATTAAATTTGAAGTAATTTAAACAATTGTGTTTGATTAATCTAATAAATTGCTAAGCATAGTTTTATTTTCTTCTATCAACGACCATTACAATAAGCACCAAGAATTATACAACAATCATAAAGAGGTGCATTAATAAACAAAATCTAAACCCGTTGCATAATGGGGTCTTAGAGGTACAGGAGTCACATTAAAAAACAGGTTCTAGATCAATGAGAGCTGGGCATTTGACAAAAGTAATGTTATAATAGAAGTTTGTGTATCGATTGTATTATGATGGTCATTAATATACGAGCGAGATGTAAGTTAAAAGCGAGTGTTCTATGTATCTTAAGAGTGATATTAAAAATCTAAATTAGTATATGCAACGATTGTATTTTGCCTTTAAGCAACTCGATAAATATTTATAACACTCAGTTTACTAGTTATTTAATTAAATTTCACTCACAGATTAAAGGATTTTACAGTAAAATCTTTGCGTAAACTATTTTTTCGATGATGTTGTTGCTGAATAATTGTACCGGGTGTTCACAAAGTCTTTCCCTGATTTCATAGCTTTGCTGTATGGATACCATTATAGCCACATGCATCTTACATATCTTGTTTTTAAGGGAATTTAATACAGTTTTTCCTTCATTAATTTGATAGTACCTAAGATCGGCTGACTATTTTTTTTCGATGATGTTGTTGCTGAATAATTGTACCGGGTGTTCACAAAGTCTTTCCCTGATTTCATAGCGTTGCTGTATGGACACTATTATAGCCACATGCATCTTACATATCTTGTTTTTAAGGGAATTTAATACAGTTTTTCCTTCATTAATTGTTAGTACCTAAGATCGGCAGACTGACCACAATGCAGTTTACTTATAATGCACTACAAAAACATATCGTGATGACCTGACTAATTTTCCACCTCGTTCATGATACTTGACTTTTCTGTATTTCTTTATTTTGGGGTTTGTCCAAGATTCTCTTTTATTCTTCCCAAGTTTTACACTGAAAGAGAGTACAATAAATACAGTGACGTCCAGTTTTCAGGAAATGTTAACTAAAAGAAAAGGGTTGTTCATAAAAAAAACGAATTAAAAATTACTCAGAAGATTTACAGGTTATCCAAGGTGCACATGTGCATTGACTTTATTCATAGCTGAAAAAAATAGTCACTTGTAGAAACGAAAGATGAAACGTCATCTTATCTCCAGTTGTTATCATAATATCAGTTTCTTTGTCAGGGAAAGACTTTAAAAACATCCGGTAAATTTATGAAAATTGAGTATATTTTTAATGAATTACAATTTATGGAAATAAAGAATCCTCCACTTTACTGATAGATACATTCAATACCGAAAAATCACCAACAGTTTCAATCACTCCAGCGACTTTTTGCGATAGAAATCCCTCGGCTCAATCGTGTCCTGATTGGCCAGTAAAAGGTTTACTGCGGGGTGCATCACGAGTAAGACGGCGGCTAATGTGGTTATCCCGGTCGTTTCCTTGGATCGGGTCTCTACAGTAGCCTAGTCTGACGGTCCTTTTTTATAACATCTAGGCCTATAGCTGAAAGTTAATTTCTTTGAAAGCGGATGTTAAATTTACTGTTGATTTTTTTCCACCCTAATATGATTTAACTTGTCTACCTAATTTAACATATATCTATTTATTAACCTATAATTATAAAGTGCGGCATGGGGGCGGAGCCCCCATCGAGTCGTAGGCGAGTCTTTTGTTATTCAGTGGATGTTATCTTAGTGTAGTTAACATTCTGGAGGTAAAGGTGTATTAAAAGTAACGCAGGCTGAATAGTTGGTAAAATTGGAATTATATGACTTTTAAATAATACGATTATAATGGTTTAATTTATAATGAATTCATTATTTTGATTGATTTCAATAGTTTTAACAGTATAGGCCTACCTTTACAATATTTTCGTAGTTATATAACAAACTGTACTATTTTAATTATATGTGTAGTAAATGTAAATAGATGTGGATCATGATTTGCAAATTAGGCGTGGTCAAATTTACATTTTTTCTTATATTATTACATTGAAATTGTTTACATTTCAATTGTTTTGTTTATAAAAATTTTAAACGTATGCGTAAAGTAATACTGTGTACATAGTGACTGTATGACACTAACTTTTATTTGAATATGAATTTAATTGCAAAAAACCAACGCATAATAATTTTACATTCTAGATTTCTGTATTCAACATTCTGTTTAAGGGGAAGAATTTGAATGTAACATCCAAGCTACTAAACTAAACAAATATTACGGTATACTTTTCACACACACTAAAATATATGATAAGCTTTTCCATGTATGTTGCATATCAGCAAAATTATCGTAAAGTGAAAAAGAATATCATTATAACATTGTAAGAATCGAATTCCCAAATTGAGCGATCGCATTAAAGGACGTTCACCCACTCACTAATTTACCGAAAGGAAGCATATCCTCGTTGAATAGGTGAAAAACAAAGGGGAATACAAAGACGCGAGCGAGTGGAGAAACAAAGGTCTATGGAAAAGTTTTGAAAGGTCATCATCCATAAAATAAACGCATAATTGCGACGTTCGATATAGCATTGTTACGGTGACGAACGGCGAGTGTTGTGACGGAAACGGACATGCGTGGAGGGAACGGAGAGAACGACTCACCTGCCGGGAGCCGATCAGTGAGATGAATCGTTCATGGATTGCCAAACGTATTGCATGTGAGATGAAGTTTAAGTACATTTTAAACTATATCGGTGTGTAAAATTTCCCCCTTGATGAAGTAAAAGAAATTTTTTTTGAATTTAAATATTGTTCTATAAATTACAGAAATAGAGAAATTAATGAAGACTCTAAATACATATGTATTACTTTTAAAGTTATCTTAAACAAACTCTGGTAGTCCGCTAGACACTTAAAATTACTAGTTAATAATTTAATAATAACACTGAACAACAGTTTTTCCTAGGTTAAAAAATATGAAAAATAACTTTTTTGACTTTGTGTTAAGAAGTCAAAATAATAATGTTATTTTAGTAAAAATAATTATTATGATTCCTAGACCCATTAATAAAGTTGTCATAAATTAGTTGGTTAGTTCATTTATTAGTAAGATAAATATGGAATCTTTAGAAAACATGCCTTTTTACTAGCCAAGGGTAAAATATATTATTATTAATTTCCTATTACTCGTGTTATGGATTAATATATATTATATATAATACAGTTAAAAGATAATGAAGTCTATAAAGAAAATTTTATTTCAATTCAAGGTTTACGTAAGCAGGTTTATTTACCTCCATAAATGAACAAAACTACATGACTCACAAAACCCAGGAAACTCTTATTACAAAAAATATTGCTTCATTTATTTATCAAGCTCTTTAACTAGCAAATTTAGAATACATGTGTCTTTTTTTAAACCAATTTACATCCCAATTTCAAAATACGATCCATAGTTATATCATACAATTTTATTTAAAATAATATTCTCTATTTCAATTTTAAACGTTCGCATCAAAAGATTCTAATCAGTTGGCGGACTCGTTCGCGGGAACGACTCCCCCACCGTGCGCCGCCTCGCCGCGTCTCCGCCGCTCCGCCAGTTTGCGCCACGCCGTTCCGTGACTCGCTGACTCCGTGATTCGTCGGGCAATCGATCCCCCCTGAACATGGTCACCGATGTCACATGTCCGGCCGCGAGGAAGGTTCCGACAACGGACTACGGATCGGGTCGGGCTGCCAGGAGAGCGAACTGTCCGCCGACCTCTGGTGATAAGTTCGAATAAGCGGGGAGTTGTGAACAGTTTTTATAACCTGTACAGTGAAAGTTCGTGAAGTGCCTAACAGGAGTGATTAACAATTTATATTTTTGGATATAAACGACTTTATAAAGGTAAGAATTGTAATTTTTATTTACAATTGCATATTTGTATGGTATATAAATTGTTTTAAACTTATGAAACCACCTGAGAGACTCATTGATGAAACCAGTTACTAATTTATATCATAATTTATAAGAAAAAAGTAGTTATCTCTCATCAAGTTCTTTTTTTAGCGATAACAGTTTTAAAGCACCTGTGCACTATCGAGTGATATTTGTTTGGTCGTATATGATTCCAAAGGTTTCAGGCCTTTTATTGGTCCCATTTTAAAGCTAAGAACGTCAAGTGGTAATCCATACGTACATATATTTATTAGGTGTATTTAGAATTTAAACACTTAAAATTCTAATAATAATAAATACAGCCTTGAAAGATTCTAAACTATCAAAAACTTGTAAAATATTAGAACCCGTTACTTATTTATACTTGTAATTCTCATAGTGGACATCAAAAAGTAAAAAAATAAATAAAGCATTGAGATCGTGTATATCGTCCAAAATGTTATTAGTTGTCACCATATAAATATTTATAGTTGATTCTTTTAAGTATTTCTCGATTACACTCTACATATTTTTTTTTTCAACATCTTGCAATTTTGTTTCAACACCAATCCTTTTTTCCAACCTGTTTGAGTCTGGAGGAGTGCCAAGCAAAGAAATGAGCTGTCTGTTGTAAAGTTGAAAGAAACTAAGATTGTGTGAATCAAATGTAATGGGGAACTATATATTTCTCTCAATACAATGCTTAATTTTAACTTGAAAAGTAGAAAACAATAGTTAAAGAATTTTAGTAAATATTAAAAATCAGTTCGATGCATCTTACGTATTTGTTCTAGGATTTAATTTTAAATTTATTGGTTCATATTTTGTAGTATACTTTCAATAATAATTCTTTTTAAAAGTTAAAATGTTTGTCAGGAGAATTAATCTGATGAATTGTATTTTCATTAATGCCAACCTTGATTAGGTAAAACAAGCGTGAATAGTCCATGATAATTGATTTTATATTACTTTATACATAATGGAAGAGGTTGCCGTGCTTTGTTACTTCAATTATTTAAAACACTTTTAATAATACAACACATGGCTGGATTTGTACTGACCTCTATTCAAACTTTCGTTCTAATTAATTAAGTTTAATTTACAACAGAGAAAAAATATTATTCCAAGAGTTTTTAATAAAAGTAGTTACTTTATTCAACATCGCTGAATGTCACTGGGAATATTGAGTTATATTTCAAACTTTCTGTCTTCACCATTTGAATATTTCACTTCTCGTGCAAAATGAAAAATAAACTTCACTAGTGTACCCTTATTTGCATTTTATATACAATTTAAATAAATATTTGGCGAGATGTCGAAATTATCATCTAACACCCATTAAATTTACATAAATATTCAATAAAACCTAACAATAAAAATCCTATTTTTCGTGTAAGATTATATACATGGACAATATAAAAATGTAAAAAAATATTTATAAGTTTTTATTGTATACATATAATTCGTATTATAAAAGATTAATGGAATATTATGAGTCAACTCTTACACACATCAACTTCTATTATTATACTCGATATGCTCGTTAAGAAAACGTGTGATTTTATGAAAATGTTATTAATAAGCCTATTTTTTCTTTTTAATTGAGCCTTGAAACAATTAAAATTTACAATCAGTAAAATGTATTAAAAA
>JAQYXR010001523.1:0-30927 GCA_030545055.2 Neoaliturus tenellus | reverse complement strand
TGGAAATTAAAGAGAGCCGAATCAGAAGGACAAAAACTCGAGACATTGTCACGGTAAATGAAGTCAAACAGTTTAAAATTACTGGAGCAAAGAGAAAATTGAATGATGATTATGATACTGTCCCATATGGTTACAAAATTCAGAGAACCATATGAACTAGCAGACACCAGTGCTCCATGGATGTCTATGGTTGTCACTAGCTTGTTTGATCATTCTCCTTTCAACTCCCGTACTGGTCGGACGTGTTTCCTCTTATTGACAGACAAACATGGCGGTATTTCTGAAATTTTTGTCAAAGAGAAAGTTAAATGAAAATGCCAAATTTTGCATTACTTCTTTTGAGTATAAGTTTTTTCTTACAGGTCAGATAGAGACATGCGAATGGCCTCTAGTATTTTCAGAGCATATAGTTGATCAAATCACGGAAAATGCTCCTTCAAACGCTCATATTGGCATAACAATAAAACTAGGAAAAGATTCAGGTCATATACCATTCATGTCTCTGGTTAAATTGACTCCAACCGTTTTCGATGAATATTTTGAAAAAATATTTCGTGGAGTCGAAATGCTATCGGGCACTTTAAATGTAGAAGTGTCACTTGTCGCAATTCCAAGTTGTTACATCAAATAGATGTTTAAATAGACTTTGCAGAGTAATTAGCCATCATTAT
The DNA here is from genome assembly GCA_030545055.2 of Neoaliturus tenellus. Lineage (NCBI taxonomy): Eukaryota > Metazoa > Arthropoda > Insecta > Hemiptera > Cicadellidae > Neoaliturus > Neoaliturus tenellus. The sequence continues at coordinate 30,256 of JAQYXR010001523.1, read as the reverse complement.
TGTATATACTAGTCTTTTCTAATGTAGTAATTGACATGGAATACTGTAAATTTGTGTTAGCGCTTTGTATTAAATATTGCGTTTATAAATAAAGCTTTTTCGAATGGCTTACACAATCCGGCCTACACATGGGTTACAACTCAAACACTCTCCCCCACATATAGAATTATGTATGGGCTAATGTGGCTTAGCGCTTCCTTTCCCAGGGTTCTATATAAATTTATAACTTGAAACTGGGGCGTTGGATAGCGAGTACTGACCGTACATTTATGTATGAATGTGAGGGCCTAGTAAATTGAGGCGCCTCGACCCGAGGAGGGTTCGGGCTACTCCTTGGAACGGTCCTGAGGTCCCTGGCGCGGCTGACGAAAAGGCCCGTAAACCTCAGTATGAATGTGAGGGCCTAGTAAATTGAGGCGCCCCGACCCGAGGAGGGTTCGGGCTACTCTTTGGAACGGTCCTGAGGTCCCTGGCGCGGCTGACGAAAAGGCCCGTAAACCTCTGTATGAGTCAAAGTACTACGCTTCCTTCGACCACGTTAAAATTGAACCTCATGGAAGGCCATGTAGATTGAGGCGTTGGGGTCTGAGGAAGGTCCTGACTACTCCTTCGAACGGTCTGACGTGAATGGTTTGTAATATCTCACAGCATATAGTAATGTGAGGGACCGTCTAGAGTAGGAAGCTCTACGCCACAATTTTTATCAAAGCATTTAACATGTTGTGGGGGTGTGATTGATGTACCACATGTACAGCTTGATTGTATCAATATATTTTATACATCATATTATAGACACTTTTGCAATCAAAACAGCTCTCAAAGTGGATTATTCTGCCCAAAAACCACTTTTAAATAAAAAAAGGTGTGGCTAGGCCCGTAGAGGAGAACCTAGACCCATAGAAGGGAACCTAGGCCCTCGTAGGGGAACCACGTCATGGTTAATGTTTTTTACATGAGCCATGATAAAAGTCAACGCCATGGAGCTGGGAAGTACCACCTCGAAAGAGCTCTGGTCCATGGGAGGAAATCTTCCTGAGCTGTTTTGATAGTTGAGTATCCTCCAAAATTAAAGACTAGTATACATCACGCGTGAGCTTGACACATGTGGTCAATTACATAATAAAAGTGAGAACACATGGTCAACAGTTGGAAATTTCCCGCCAAAACAGTCGCCATCTTGATACACGTGGTCAAACACATGATAAAAGTGAGGTTAGAAAACGTGGTCAAAAGTTTGGAAATTTCCCGCCATCTTGACTCACGTGGTCAAACACGTGGTAAAAGTGAGGTTAGAACACGTGATCAAAAATTTGGGAATTTCCCTCCAAAGCAGTTGTCATCTTGGAAAAGGGGCGTTCTTGACCTATATGGTCAAACACGTGGTAAAAGTGAGGTTAGAACACATGGTCAGCAGTTTAGAATTTCCCACCAAAACAGCCACCATCTTGACTCACGTGGGCAAACACGCGGTAAAAGTGAGGTTAGAACACGCGATCAAAAGTTAGGTTAGGAAATTTCCCGCCAAAACAGCCGCCATCTTGGAAAAGAGGCGTGGCCTACACCACGTGACTGATGACGTCATCGGTCACAATTTGAAGAAACATTTAGGTGAAGTTAGGTTATAATTGGTTGGCTTAAGTTAGGTTTCACTCTCGCAAAACACTTAACTAGGCTACTTAGAAAGTTTTAGAAATAAGTATTGTAATAAGTATAAAATAAGGCTAAAAGCAAGGGTAAGTGAGAGTGAAACCTAACTTAAGCCAACCAATTATAACCTAACTTCACCTAAATGTTTCTTCAAATTGTGACCGATGACGTCATCAGTCACGTGGTGTAGGCCACGCCTCTTTTCCAAGATGGCGGCTGTTTTGGCGGGAAATTTCCTAACCTAACTTTTGATCGCGTGTTCTAACCTCACTTTTACCGCGTGTTTGCCCACGTGAGTCAAGATGGTGGCTGTTTTGGTGGGAAATTCTAAACTGCTGACCATGTGTTCTAACCTCACTTTTACCACGTGTTTGACCATATAGGTCAAGAACGCCCCTTTTCCAAGATGACAACTGCTTTGGAGGGAAATTCCCAAATTTTTGATCACGTGTTCTAACCTCACTTTTACCACGTGTTTGACCACGTGAGTCAAGATGGCGGGAAATTTCCAAACTTTTGACCACGTTTTCTAACCTCACTTTTATCATGTGTTTGACCACGTGTATCAAGATGGCGACTGTTTTGGCGGGAAATTTCCAACTGTTGACCATGTGTTCTCACTTTTATTATGTAATTGACCACATGTGTCAAGCTCACGCGTGATGTATACTAGTCTTTAATTTTGGAGGATACTCAACTATCAAAACAGCTCAGGAAGATTTCCTCCCATGGACCAGAGCTCTTTCGAGGTGGTACTTCCCAGCTCCATGGCGTTGACTTTTATCATGGCTCATGTAAAAAACATTAACCATGACGTGGTTCCCCTACGAGGGCCTAGGTTCCCTTCTATGGGTCTAGGTTCTCCTCTACGGGCCTAGCCACACCTTTTTTTATTTAAAAGTGGTTTTTGGGCAGAATAATCCACTTTGAGAGCTGTTTTGATTGCAAAAGTGTCTATAATATGATGTATAAAATATATTGATACAATCAAGCTGTACATGTGGTACATCAATCACACCCCCACAACATGTTAAATGCTTTGATAAAAATTGTGGCGTAGAGCTTCCTACTCTAGACGGTCCCTCACATTACTATATGCTGTGAGATATTACAAACCATTCACGTCAGACCGTTCGAAGGAGTAGTCAGGACCTTCCTCAGACCCCAACGCCTCAATCTACATGGCCTTCCATGAGGTTCAATTTTAACGTGGTCGAAGGAAGCGTAGTACTTTGACTCATACAGAGGTTTACGGGCCTTTTCGTCAGCCGCGCCAGGGACCTCAGGACCGTTCCAAAGAGTAGCCCGAACCCTCCTCGGGTCGGGGCGCCTCAATTTACTAGGCCCTCACATTCATACTGAGGTTTACGGGCCTTTTCGTCAGCCGCGCCAGGGACCTCAGGACCGTTCCAAGGAGTAGCCCGAACCCTCCTCGGGTCGAGGCGCCTCAATTTACTAGGCCCTCACATTCATACATAAATGTACGGTCAGTACTCGCTATCCAACGCCCCAGTTTCAAGTTATAAATTTATATAGAACCCTGGGAAAGGAAGCGCTAAGCCACATTAGCCCATACATAATTCTATATGTGGGGGAGAGTGTTTGAGTTGTAACCCATGTGTAGGCCGGATTGTGTAAGCCATTCGAAAAAGCTTTATTTATAAACGCAATATTTAATACAAAGCGCTAACACAAATTTACAGTATTCCATGTCAATTACTACATTAGAAAAGACTAGTATATACAATAATGATGGCTAATTACTCTGCAAAGTCTATTTAAACATCTATTTGATGTAACAACTTGGAATTGCGACAAGTGACACTTCTACATTTAAAGTGCCCGATAGCATTTCGACTCCACGAAATATTTTTTCAAAATATTCATCGAAAACGGTTGGAGTCAATTTAACCAGAGACATGAATGGTATATGACCTGAATCTTTTCCTAGTTTTATTGTTATGCCAATATGAGCGTTTGAAGGAGCATTTTCCGTGATTTGATCAACTATATGCTCTGAAAATACTAGAGGCCATTCGCATGTCTCTATCTGACCTGTAAGAAAAAACTTATACTCAAAAGAAGTAATGCAAAATTTGGCATTTTCATTTAACTTTCTCTTTGACAAAAATTTCAGAAATACCGCCATGTTTGTCTGTCAATAAGAGGAAACACGTCCGACCAGTACGGGAGTTGAAAGGAGAATGATCAAACAAGCTAGTGACAACCATAGACATCCATGGAGCACTGGTGTCTGCTAGTTCATATGGTTCTCTGAATTTTGTAACCATATGGGACAGTATCATAATCATCATTCAATTTTCTCTTTGCTCCAGTAATTTTAAACTGTTTGACTTCATTTACCGTGACAATGTCTCGAGTTTTTGTCCTTCTGATTCGGCTCTCTTTAATTTCCAGTACTTGAGTGGCTTCGTTTAGAACCATTTCTTTCAATGTATCAAAATTCACATCTTTTGACGTCTTAATATTCAAGGTTAGTCCCTTGATCTTACATACAGAGACTAGTTTATTTTGGTATGTGGAATACACAAGGTAGGCGTAGGTTTTAGGGCCTCCAGACACAAACTCGACTATGTAGGAACCTGGGCCGTAGTCCTTGGCAAGTTCGTCTGTCATTTCCCCAAGGTAATCACCAGTGTTAACCCTGTACAAGCCGTCGCGATAGTAATAAACGCAGCTGTCCGTGTCGTAGTATAATACCTGGCCTCCTAGGGCTTCCAAATGTTCATATAACTTAAGTCTGGCGTGGGCCGTGGTATAAGCTGCGATCACAACATTCACGGTCCTCAAGGGTTCACTAGCCTCGTCAATAATTTGCCAATTCACGAGGAGTACTTCTTCGTTTATAATTTGGATTAAATTTACTCTTCCTCCAGGCTGGGTTAGCAATCTGAAAAATTCCTTAGAATCCCGTATAATCGATGTTTTAGTCATATTTTCCCTTTGCCCGAATTTACCCCAAAATGAGTTCAACATTAATTTAGCAACTGATCGGAGGCCAGCATTCTTAGCAATTTTAACTTTCTCAAGTTGAACTCCTTCATGTTTGAAATACTCCGTGATATACTGGTCTTGGTCTTGTTCAGTCTTACACCAAGAGGGGAACCCTGATGCCTCTTGTTTCATTTTTAAAAATTTGTTAATAAAGTCGGTGAATAAGCCCCCGTTCTCATAGGTCGCCACTCGATACTCCCATAGCTCATACATGTCTAAGATGGTATAGCCTTTCTCTACAGCCTTCCGTATCTCATCCATTGTCCACGTCCCCACTATAGCCCTTTCCTCGCTCTCATGTAGGCAATCACCCTGATTTAAGGTTTCCCCGCAGGTACGACATAATACAAACATTAATTTATTGTTCATTTTAGCAGGGAGTACGGGGTGGTAGAGATCCCAAGGTGGCAAGATTTTACATTTCAACAAGCCTTCAACATCAAGACCACGTGCTCTGCACTCCTCATTACCTATATAGATTTTTGGATGGCCAATGGGGTACTTACAATATTTATTTACATAAGGGTACAAAGAGCAGACATCTACATACTGAATCGTTTCACCCTCCTCGCATTTGTGATAGACTTTTGCATTGCCTGTCCTGCCTCCAAAGAACGAATCTCTTGGGTTGAGGGGAAGATTGTTTAAAATTGGTAGCTTATTAAGATGATCTAGTTTATTTTCCTTCTTCAGCCTGCTAAACTCACATTCCCACATTTCTACGATATTATAGTCAGAAAGTTTATCAATTTTGGATTTTGTTCTCTCATATCTAATGTGAAGAGTGTCAGAGGGATCCTCCTTCAGTGGTTCTTCCCTTCTGTATGGGTAGCATTTGGGACAGCCATGCCAATAGCATCCATGGAATTCATAGATGTTCTCTCCATCAAATCCGTCTACTTTTAGCCCATTAATTTTAGCTTCTTTGCCCCGACCTGCATGTTGTATCTTAATTCCACGTTTCTCTTCCTCCCACGTCAACCACTGCAATGCAGCAGCTGATTGAGTGTCAGAAAAACGATACCCACCTTTTGGAATCAAGCCAATTGTATCAGGTTTTAGAAAATTTCTACGGAAAGCTAGGTTGCACGCACTGGCTATAGTAATTGCTTCAAGGAATGGGTCCACGTTGCATTGCTCAAGAAGTAAGGCTCTAAATTTAATACAGGCTTGGGCCAAAATCTCGACATCTGAAATGCAATATTCTAAGATCTCCTTTTGAAAGTCAAATTTGTAATCTTCTGCTACTCGCTCGTCATACCACTTTTCAAAAGCTGAGTGGGACTCTTCAAACATAGAGTCTGGACAGTAATACTCCTTGGCTGGCATAGGGCCTACATAATTTTGATTCGCCAATGTGTTGAAAAGATGTGGGAAATAGCCTTTCTTCTTCTCTGGAGGCAGGTCAAACGCTTTAGGGAGTGCAGAGAGGGACATGGGGAAGTAGCTAAGTGAATCGATAAACCTTACATTATCTACTTCAATTAGGATTGCTTTAGTCCCCCGAGAAGTTACGTTTGGGACAAATTTAGTTTCCTCCATCAAATACTTTAAGATAAACTGAAAGTCAAAGCCCTGTCCATTATGGGCAATCACACATACAGTCTTAAAAGTTTTCCTCACCTGCATGACATAGTCCATAAATTGTTTGACAGGGTCTTCTTTAAATATATTTTGCCGTTCCAAACATGTATCACAGTCACTTCCTTTGATACATTTAAAGCAGTACTGTTGGGACACGCACAAGTTGACTCTATGAATTTTAGTTTCACTATCGGAAGCCAGTGATTCGTCTTGGCGGGTCTCCAAATCAAAGAATATAAATAAGAAATCGCGGTCTTTAGGGGTTTGCTTATCCACACGCATGAAACATTGGTGGTCAGCTGGTTTATAGTCTTTGCAAGTATTACAAAACACCTCTCCGCATTCATGAGCCGATTTGCGTTTTGTTGGGAAGACCAGTTTTTGGCAATTATGGCAAAATTTAATCATTTTACAAACTTGACCACGATGGGCTATCAAACACTGCTCATTTTTAAAGTGGCGACTGCAAAATCGACAAGTGAGGCCTCCATGCTCAAGCTTACATGGAGGAGATATAGAGTGACATGATGTGCATTTATTAGAGCATCGATGTTCAAACTTATTGTTGGAAGGGACATGGCACGCCTCACAGTAGTAGCTACATGCAAAAGCAGCGGTGAGACTAGTGATTACATTATAATGGCCATTATGGAAAAGCAAGTTAATTTTAAGGTTAGCATCTTCACTGCCGCCAGAAAAGTATACATCGCGGCCTTTTGAGCTGTAGTTATAAACAGTTATTCTGTACTTTTTAAGATGAGCCTGAAGCTTCTCAAGCTCAGGAATGCCTGCGCCTTCCTCTGGGATCTCTACTCTCGCCTTTGCAATTAATTTTTTAGCTTTGCAGGTTTGCCTAAGGCCTTTATCCATTCGAATAAGATTCAATTTGGGGTCATTTTTTGCATACGCTTTTGCCACTACCAAAGCCCTGGGAAGACACAAGTTATCTTTGTTTTTTATAACAACAATTCCCTGCCTCGCCTTACACTCTTCTTCGAAGGTGTTATAAAATCCAGGGCGTTTTCTACCCCGGCCTACAGGCACGTTGACTCTCACCACATCAACTCTAAACGTGTCAGTTGATTTGATATTTTCAGAGTTTGATTGGACAATTCCTCCAAAAATACTCCAAAGTACGTCGCTGTTAACTTCAGAGGCTGGACGTGGAACTACATACCCTGACTCTTTTGTTTTCAAATTAATGCTATCTAAAGTAAAGCCAAGGTAATCATTAGGATGGCATTCGGATTTCGCTCTCTCGACTATTTGAGCAAATCCCTGCCTAAGCCATTCAAATTCAGACGTTCCCGCTGGGGGGTTTGTAAACTTAAAAATAGTTTTAAGACCATACAGCCTGAATTTTTTTATGTACCACTGGTCTTCGCTAATGAAATGGATTGGTTCAGCCATATTTTGAGAACCCATTTTAGAAGACGATTCCATTTTTATAAAAATACTAAGCTTATTATGAAGAGAAAATGGGATTTTTATAGTAAAATTGAGGTTATGTTACACGCACGTCTGTACAGTACCACGTCTGAAACTGAAGCAATAGAACTGATAGCTCTGGTTTTATAGAGACTCACTATGGACTGGTATTACTATATGTACAGTAAAAGTACAATAAAAAGTGAGGTTATGTTACACACACGTCTGTACAGTACCACGTCTGAAACTGAAGCAATAGAACTGATAGCTCTGGTTTTATAGAGACTCACTATGGACTGGTATTACTATATGTACAGTAAAAGTACAATAAAAAGTGAGGTTATGTTACACACACGTTTGTACAGTACCACGTCTGGAAAGACACTGAAGCAATAGAACTGATAGCTCTGGTTTTATAGGGGTTCAGCAGGCCCCCTGTATACTGTATACTGTAATTTTTACTAATAAAGTACTAAAGTGCAGTGTAAGGTTATGTTACGCAAGACCGGCACGTCTGTACAGTATCACGTCTGAGACTAAACCAATAGAGTTGATAGCCCTGGTTTTATAGAAACTCACTAAGGACTCGCTCTGGTATTACTATATGTACAGTAAAAGTACAATCAAAAGTGAGGTTATGTTACGCAAGACCAACACGTCTGTACAGTACCACGTCTGGAAAGACACTGAAGCAATAGAACTGATAGCTCTGGTTTTATAGGGGTTCAGCAGGCCCCCTGTATACTGTATACTGTAATTTTTACTAATAAATTACTAAAGTGCAGTGTAAGGTTATGTTACGCAAGACCGGGACGTCTGTACAGTACCACGTCTGAGACTAAACCAATAAAACTGGTAATTATAGAGACTCAGTAAGGACTGGTATTACTATATGTACAGTAAAAGTACAATAAAAAGTGAGGTTATGTTACACACACGTTTGTACAGTACCACGTCTGAAACTGAAGCAATAGAACTGATAGCTCTGGTTTTATAGGGGTTCAGCAGGCCCCCTGTATACTGTATACTGTAATTTTTACTAATAAAGTACTAAAGTGCAGTGTAAGGTTATGTTACGCAAGACCGGCACGTCTGTACAGTATCACGTCTGAGACTAAACCAATAGAGTTGATAGCCCTGGTTTTATAGAAACTCACTAAGGACTCGCTCTGGTATTACTATATGTACAGTAAAAGTACAATCAAAAGTGAGGTTATGTTACGCAAGACCAACACGTCTGTACAGTACCACGTCTGGAAAGACACTGAAGCAATAGAACTGATAGCTCTGGTTTTATAGGGGTTCAGCAGGCCCCCTGTATACTGTATACTGTAATTTTTACTAATAAATTACTAAAGTGCAGTGTAAGGTTATGTTACGCAAGACCGGGACGTCTGTACAGTACCACGTCTGAGACTAAACCAATAAAACTGGTAATTATAGAGACTCAGTAAGGACTGGTATTACTATATGTACAGTAAAAGTACAATAAAAAGTGAGGTTATGTTACACGCACGTCTGAACAGTATCACGTCTGAAACTAAACAAAAAAGCTGGTAATTATAGAGGCTCACTAAGGGCTCACTCAAGTTTTACTAATATATTTGATACAGTAAAAGTGAGGTTATGTAACGTGAGACCCACACGTCTGGACAGTACCACGTCTGGAAAGGCACTGAACCAATAAAGCTGGGGGTTCTGGTTTATAGAGCCTCACTAAAGGTTCACTCAAGTTTTACTAATATATTTGATACAGTAAAAGTGAGGTTATGTTACCCACACATCTGTACAGTATCACGTCTGAGACTGAAGCAATAGAGCTGATAACTATAACTTTATAGAAAATCACTAAGGGACTGGTATTACTATATATACAGCAAAAGTACAATCAAAAAGTGAGGTTATGTTACGCAGGACCAGCTGAGTTACATTATAAACTGCTATGTATTTCCCTTCAATAAAATTGTACTAGTATCTGCTAACCTATAAAGACTGCTCACACTCTGTCTTAGAAATATAAGGATTTTTCTTTAAGATAATACCATAACACTATACTGTCTTCACCTCCTAAGTATTGATCTGCTATTGAGAAGGTAGAGCCCTGCACCAGCAGGTCTGTAGGCCTCTGTCTGTTATTTTAAGATGTTTTTTATTTTTTAATATGTCTGACCTTGACCACTACACTCTTCTTAGTCTTAACAAATACTTAGAGACTCAAAGGAACAGACATACACCAGCAGGGGATAAAAAATTAATAGTTGTATGTTTTTTTTATTTTTCACAGTTGTGACCTTGAATCTGGGAAGTGATGCTTAGCATTTTATTACATACTAACACTACACATATACACATACCAAGTTTAAAGAAAATCCGTAGTGCCATTCTCAAGATAAAAAATAAAACTTTTTTGCGCCTTCATTTTTTGGATACCTTGTGCCATGCATTTTTAAATACCAACTAAGTATACACACATACCAAGTATGAAGTTAATACATGAAGCCATTCCTAAGATATGATTTTTCAAAATTTTGCCCCTTCATTTTTTGGATGCAACCCGCAACATTTTGGTTAATTTTGTTATTTTAGGGTACCTACCCCCCAGGGGCACCTCTACTTCGTAGAAGGTGGTTTTTTGAGGTCCCCGGACCCCTAGGACACACCGTTTTCGAGATATTTGCGTTTTTTAGATTTTTAAGCCAAAATTTTCATGTTTTTCACTTTATATAGTATAATATGCACTTTATTTGGGTGTTGTACATCTTTTTACATATTCTAAACTTTATATAGTATTGTGTACACTTTATATAGTATGACCCCAGCGATCCATATGGTCTTGTTCCCCATGATGACAGAAAAACGGCTGACGATTGGCGCGAAAATTAGGCAAAATTGGCGCAAACGCCGCCATCATGTCACAAAAAAGACGCCGCCATGACGTCACAGAAAAACAGCTGGCGTCAAATTGGCGGGAGCCGCCATCTTGATGACGTCACAAAAAAAAGAGCGCCGCCATGACGTGACAAAAAAAACAGCTGACGTCACAGAAAAAAGACGCCGCCATCTTGGTGACGTCACAGGAAAATTGGCGCGAAAATACATGGGCGCCGCCATCTTGGTTCTCGTTTCCCGGGATACCTACTTGGTTCTCAAGTGCCCGGCATTACTACTAACAAATGAGTTGTTGCAGTTATGGTACCTTCTAGCAATAAGCTTCTTTGTCCCTTATAAAGTAGTAAAATTATTTGGGGAAATAAAATAATTTTCGATTGCCAATTTCTTTGTAACTGCCTCATAGATCATTTTTGAAATTGTTACCAAAGTATACAGCGAATGTGAACCACAAAATATACGTACTCCTCTAATTGCACGCGATTTCTTGATTTTGCACTAAATCGATGTAAGACTTTTATATATTCATTGATAAACATATATTGCTTAGCCAATTGCCAACACTTTTAGAAAAAGCGGTCCAAATAACATAAAGCTTTTAATCTTCATGCAAAATAAATAAGTATCACATAACCGATTAAGTTGGGTATGCCGGTACTATAAGTTTATGTAATGATTGTATTATAAAGACCTTGAAACCACGAGTGAAATGTAAGAACACGGCCAAAGCGAATGCTTTAAGCGAAAAATTTTCTACAGACCAACTTACATTTGGCTAAGCATGTTAGAAATAAAGTATGAAACATATTAGCTATTGATATGTTAGGCGATGGCCCATACAAAAATTGACATCACCAGCTGCAGTTTGGTCCAATCCTCATTCTCATTCGCAGAAGGTTTCGCCTTTATGACGATAGACACATTTAAAAAAATGAAGCCTAATGGAACAATCAGTTGATATACGAATAAAGACTTGATGTAGATGTATGATGTAGTGTCTTCATACGTATATATATACAAATCAATATATAAAACATATGAGGACACTACATCCGTCAAATGCCGATCTTTCATATGTCCACTGTAGATACCTGTATCACAATTTTATAGTTATACAACTGGGTTTAATTTGGTTTGATGATGTACTTATTATTATATGTTTTTCGTTATTTGTAACCATCAGTAGTACTTTATTGCAGCGGCCTTACGTAGTAATTTTGTAAAATAATGGTCTTATACTTTTCTTTAAATCTAGACCTTGAGACACGGTTGATAAATGAAAAGACTAGAAAAATATTTTTCCCCATTGTAAATTTATAAAAAGATACATTTTTTTCTTTGTGATTTAATATTTTTTCTAATAATCTTGCGACCAATAAAATTTGTTTACATAAAAAGTCTTAGATCTGAAGAAGCTTTTTTGCGAGATACAAATGCATTCTATATAATATAGAAAGTATTTTAAAATGAATTCTGCTAAGTAAAAGTATAACTGGCTGGGTAGCTGAGTGATTATAGTGCTCGCCTTTGAATCCAAAGGTTGCCAGTTCGATCCTGCGAAAAGTTGGTAGCTTTTTAAAGGTTCGATTAAGGACCCAGTTGCCATTTGTCATTGGGCTATTAATTAATGATGCTTTCTAATAACTGGTCGATGTTAGATGGTAACAAGACTGGGGTTTGGACCGTTCCCCGTAAAAACGTTAAAAAATGCCACTGGCGTAGATACACCCAAAATAAAATAAAATAAGCAACCTTTTTGTAAACAAATTGCAGTACATAGAAAATGCAACATGCAAAATAAAAAGAAATGTAAATACGAATTTTTAAGAAGCATGTGTGGTAAAACAATCAAACTCGTAACGTATATCATTATATTATTTAATCCATAAAAATACATAAATATTCAATAAATATAATATATTTCATTTTGTTTGCTTTTTATACCAAGTAAGGCAAGTCATCATAAAGCTCTAATTTTCGTAAAATATAATTATTATAATAGATATAACTCTGAAACAAAAACATCCTATAATCTATAAGATTTACAATGATTACAACGTGTTGACATGGAACCTCTTTAGAGGGACAACCATTTACAGTTGATACAGTGAGAGGTGAACCTGATGGTTTGTATATCTGTTTTCAGTAACTAAAAGATCCATATTAAGACACAGTTTTTAAGTTGTTTATTTAATTAGAAGATTTATGATCAAGCTCATTTTGAGGAGATAGCCACAGTTACAGTAACAGATGAGGTCTCAAATGTATGTAAAATAACATTACTGAAATATAACCATTTTACAAATCACGTAAAGTGTAATGTTTTAAACATAAATAAAATAATAATACTATAGACATAATCATTACTTTATACTGTTTGGTTGTCAGTGTCAAAAAATGTAAGGGGTTATACATAAAAAATGCAAAAAAATACGCAATTTACTCAGTTAAATCTCACTCCACCTTCCATTAACAGCTATTTTTTGATATTTATATATTTCATTGTACATAAAATCTTCATTTTCTTGCTTTTTTGAAAAATTTATTGCTACATTATATGACATTCTTAGAAAGAACACAAAATTTCCTTTTAGAATAAAAACATAATATCCCAATTTAACAATCTTAGAGACTTGGAAAATGTATATAAAGTCAAAATATTGAAAAATTAAGAAAAGAGTGCTATAACTTACTTAATAATCTTCTATATATTAATAGGCAAGCATATTTCTTTTCCTCCCTTTTTCTCATCTTATGTGCATCGTAGGAGGAATCCACGCACAGCGTTAGAAAGGTATTGTCCTGCAGATGAGCATAAGCCCATTATAATTCACATGGGTCCCCCAGGGCTATATGCCCTACAGGCTTTTACAATTTCAATGTTAATTTTATGGAAGGACGATAATTGATTGAATCTTTATAAAGGTGTTGTACATGCTAACATATCAGTAAAAACAGATGTGCTAGTTATATATACTAGATATCGCCTCCTGGTTGAAATTCAACCAACATTGTCAGTTGATCTGGATTAACTGGACCCATTATAGTTAAAACGATACGTTATAGCTAAAGCATATGTTTTTCCTGATTTGCCAGCATTTCATAAAAGCTGTGTAATGATTCAATCAATTATTCTTCTCTCATAAGATTAACATTGCAACTTTGAAAGCCTGTAGGGTGTAGCTCCGAGGCCGATGGAATTAAAACGGGATTCTGCTCATCTAAAACACAATACCTTTCTAACGGTATGCGCAGATTTATCATACGATGCACAAAAGCTGGTAAAAAAGGAGGAAACGAAACATGCTAGCTGGTTAATATATAGATTTTTTAATAACTGGGTGCAGATAAACTGAATTTTTGGCCGAATTTCGATCAGTCTGTGATCTCTAGTTTTTTTAATGTGCCAAGCCACAATCTGACAAGAATGTCAGCAAAATTTCTCCACATTATGAGCTTTAAATTGGTATACTAAAATTAACCTTTCCTGCTTACCTAAGGGACAGGATTTGGAGTGAAACAACAAATTTGTGAGCTGTATTTTTATAAAATACAGCTCGCAAATATACAAAAATAGCTTCCTACAAAATTCCTTTGAAAGGTAGTAGAGAAGTCTTATATATAATTTCATTAGATTTATCCACAATATATGGAACTTTAAACGTCTTTAAATTAAGAGCTTTATGTTACTAACCTCAACTCAAGCCGTCCTCAAAAGATCGAATTACCTGTACTTATTTCGTTTTTAATTATTTTAAATACTGGTTTTCGCCCCTTGGATAAATAGGAAATATCACTTACAACATATCATTTTTAAGCTCATAATGTGGGAAGGTTTTGGTGACGTTTGTAGCTTGACGCATAAACAAATTTGTTCAGGAAGTTATGACACACGTTTTCTTAATTTTCCTAAATATTGTTTTCAAGTAGATTTCACAAAGGTTTAAGAGGGTTTAATTGGGACAAACTGTACTAATTCTAACAAGGAACTTTGTTTTGCTTCTAAAAAATGTCATCAAAATGTCAATTGATTTGGCAAAAGGTGAGTAAAACGAGATGTTTATGGGCAATGCTGAGAGATTTGAAAAAAATCTTGAAATGGCTGTCACTAGAAGGTGGGGTGAGATTTAAATGCCTAAATTGAATATATTGTTGCCTTTTCATGTATTTTACCCCTTAAAAATTTTGATGACTACCAAACACCATATATATATATTATATTTCTACAGCATAGAGTGTGTTAGGTCACTTTTACAACCTCCATAGCTTAGACTTTCCTATAATGATATTGTAACCAAGAAAACACATCTTACCCAATATACATACAATAATGTAAATGGCATTGTCAAATGTTTTGGTTAACCCCATTTTTTATCTAATATTATAATTATAATAAAAATACTAAAACGCTTTTCTTTATATTATAACAGTGCTTAAAGTTTAAGTAATGGGTTAAATTGTCATTTTTGAGCACTTAAGGTAAACATTTTGTAATATAAATACATTTCGTTTTAAAATTTAAGAGCAGATTCCAAATGACTATTTCAACATTCCAATCATGATTAATTATTTTTGATTTAATTATAGTTTTGATTTTTAATTATATTTGATTAAGTATTTTGATAGAGTAAAGAAAATGGTTTTAGTAATATATGATATAATTTACTAATATTTTTAAACACATAGTTTTGTTTATTTTTGTAATATTTGAAAAGAATAAATACAATCCTCAAGAAAAATAATTATATTTTATTTTAGGATTTTCTGACGGTAAATTAGTGGTTCAAGAACAACGAAAAAACATTAAATAAGCAATAACTTATAAAAAAAATTCAAAGATGCCCACTTGACTCCGCAGGAGTGTATTAAATTTGCATACGTGGATTATAATTGCTCCTAATATACTTTGTTTCTGTTCAATGGACGGAAAGCAATGGACTAAAAACGAATGCACGACATTTCGGGATCTGGAATCAGATTCTGTCTTCAGGTGAATGAAATGCCTAGAATATACGTTAACTTTGTTATTTTCTAGTTATTTATTTCACCTGCGGACGGGATCAGGGTCCATATTCGGAAACATAATATTTTTT
This sequence comes from Neoaliturus tenellus, assembly GCA_030545055.2. Classification (NCBI taxonomy): domain Eukaryota; kingdom Metazoa; phylum Arthropoda; class Insecta; order Hemiptera; family Cicadellidae; genus Neoaliturus; species Neoaliturus tenellus. The sequence goes on along the minus strand of JAQYXR010001523.1, from coordinate 14,600 downwards.
ACTAATCAGTGACGAAAAATGTCTGCAATGATTTACTAAACAATAACATAAACTCACTATCACCAAAAATGAACCTTAAATAAATAACGGACTAAAGTTTGGAGTTATGCCGTGGCAAACGTATAGGGCTCATAAGTTGAGTTTCTCTGTAATAAGAATATGAAAACTGCTCTTTCATTTTAAAACCACGTATACTTCAAACAGGTTTGTTTTATGTCGATTAATTCCAAGTGCCATATTGATACAATTGCCATTAATTTATTAAACAATAATGTTATACATACCAATTTTATCATATATTAATTAGTATTCCGTATTATTTATCTTTGCCACTAATAGCAAAACACAATAAAATACAATTTTTTATTTTAACAAATACTGTATATTTTAAATACCTTGTCAAATCTATTAAAACTTAAGTAAACTTTTTTACTTATTAAAAATAAATATTATGACGGTACAGCCTCTATATTAACTAGCAAAAAAAATTTTAGTTACCTGGTACTGCAAAGTGATCTTCTAAATTTATGCAACACAATCCAGAAGCGATCATTTTCAAGGCTACCACATCAGGTATTCCTCTTCAACGTTCAGGTGTGAAGAGGTCGTCAAGAGTTTAACCCTTTAGGTACACCTCAGTGACGTTTAACTTGATGTAATAGAATTAAAATGATCGTCTTTTGTTCGAAACCGTATTACCTAAATATCCAAGATCGCTTGGCAGTAAACAGGTAAATTAATTCTTTTCATTGATAAATTAATATGATATTCAATTAATTTCTTCTTTAAATTTGTCGTTTTTCTCGTTATGTTTTATTTTTACAAACATATAGACCATGTGATTAACCAAAAAGGTCACATCTATCACGATCATCATAAATGTAGATGATCTTATTATCTTAAAACTTAGCACAAGACACATAAAAATTCTAGTTTTATCACATAAAATAATCATATAAATATTTATTACAAAATAACAAAATACAATAAATAAATTTTTGACTAGTTTTGAGATCAGATTACAAATCCGTCTATTTATATAAATTAAAATTAATCCTACAAAAATATAGAACTTGTGCTTATTTAAAATAATTTTTATTATTACCAAGATATGTTAACAAAACTAATGATACTATAGGTCGTTCTTTTACTTGATCCTTCTCGAGAATATTGAGGCAGGGGGATATTTAAACTATAAATAAAAAAATAAATTAAACTTGTGGATAATCATGTTCAAGTACCATATTTCCTTAATAGTATATTTCACCACTAGTCCGGAAAGTGACCCATTTCGGGGCGTGATAGTGTTTTACGTGCGAGGAGAAGCCGAACGTGTAAAACACTATTGAGCCCCGAAATTGTGCTTTCTGGACGAGTTGTGAACGATACTTTTCATCACGATGCAATTAAGGATGCGCTCTACCCATCTGCCGCGCGCGGATGCAAGGGTTTAGAATCTCCGTGTTTGTCGCCCCAGTTGTAAACCGATTTAAAATATTTTGGTGTTATTCTTTTCGTTATATAATTTTGTACTCCGCTATCGTCTTAAAATTTCGATATTAATTTAAATTACTAAGCAGGGTGCTTGCTAATAATGTTGAAATAGGCGTTTTTGTATCAAGTTTTAACGTATTAAAAACAATTTTTTAAGAAAAAATAAGACGATACACGAGTACAATATAATCTTAAGAACAAGAATCTGCAATAAGATTGGTAAAAAGTTTATAGATAACGATGCAAGAAGGGAGATGCGAAAGGTCTGCAATTTCAAAAACATCGTTATTAGACCACCGATCGATTTCGCACTGAAACCAAAAAAAGCATTAAAGTAACAAAATTTAAAATCACCCGTCAGAAATTTTCCAAAATGTGAGTTTCCACGTATAGCGGCAGTTAACAGTCTCGCTCGACGATTTTGACGCCGAGGTAGAGCGCACCCTTAATAAAAAAAGGAAGTCAAAGGAGAATTATTCGTATTTTTTCAGTAGACAATGTAAACAAAGCCAAATAGCTATTTGTGTATTAAGAACGTAAAGTACGTCATTGCTACTCGAGAATTCAGCTTCGTGCGGCCAGCCAATTCGAGAGCGGCAATGACTATTTGAGCTCGTAATACACACACGATTTTTCCTACCAACATAATTGCAACAGATTAAATGTTTTATTGTATACAAAATGTAATTTAGATTATTTTTTTATTTGTTTCTGTTAGAACACACTGTTAACTATCTAACATAACATCAAACTAAAAAAGAAGCAATTAAACGAAAACAATGACTAACAGCTGTGGCGTGGTTTGTAATAACAGCTGACTTTAAGGGGGCGGTCTACCCCAGCCAAAACAACAACAATGCCGAATGCCACTTCGCTAGGCGAGTTTGATGGCTGCAGAGGTTTACGGGGATCGTGTTTTAAAATTAACCAATTAATATAGAGATTGGCTGTTAACTTTTTCTAAAAGTAGAAAAAATTATCTAGTCGGCTATCTTTTTAGAATTTTTAAATAAAATTTCTAATTTCAGTAATAACTGTCTAAAATCATCTGTTTTTAGTTTTGTAAATGCAGAGGTTTACGGGGATCGTGTTTAAAAACTAACCGCTTAAGATAGAGATTGCCTGTTAACTTTTTTTTAAAGTAGAAAAAAGGATCTAGTCGGCTATCTTTTTAGAATTTTAAAATAAAATTTCTAATTTCAGCTATAACTGTCTAAAATCATCTGTTTTTATAGATTTTTAACTGAAATTTTCTATTGGTTTTAATGAACTAATTACAAAAGTGTAACAGAGGAAAATTAGTACCGTTATTCTTCTTTAATATGACACCTTATTTATAGCTCTAGGCTTCATTTGGCAGAAGATAACACGATTATAAAAACCCCTTGCATTTGGGTGCGCGCCAGGGGTAGACCGCCCCCTTAACAGCTGATTAGAGTGCAGTAAAGAACATTGCCGGTCTAGAGCGGAAAAGACCCAGAAACCGGAAATGAACTGCTTTGCGTAGGGTTTACAGGTGTGGCAATGTGATTATTTCCATGCAGTGGTAGGAAAAAGTGTTTTCCTTGGACCGAAAGTAATGTTTATGTACGGAAAAAAACAGCTGACGGTGACTAGTGTTACCTGTTCAGAAATTGACGACTTTCGAAGGCGTCAGCTGTACGGAAAGTAGCTACTTTCGAACACCGAGTGATGAAAATAACGTTATTATAGTAAGATGCACGAAAATAGTCCGATGGAAATTTAAACAGCTGTGTCCCCCCTCACCCCCTCTCGCCCTGCAATGTTGTCATTTCTGGTTATGTTTATCATGTGTTATACCAGAATAAAATGTGTTTAAGAATAAGTTTGGCAACAATGTATCGACTCTCATCGGACTATTTTCGTGAATCCGCTATAATAGCTTATAACGTCTTTCAGTAACTCATAGTCAGCTGTTATATTTTTAAGCGAAATCCATGCCTTGTTACAAAATAACATCTAAAGTAAACTGGTTTAAAAGAAACTGTTACCAATAATATTGTAAAACTGATACACAATATGTTGTCTTATGTTATGTAACAGTGAAATAAAACAAAAACGAGTCGTTGCCCGCCGATACTCAACGGATCCAGCTCCATTATTAAAAGTAGATAGTGTCAAACTTCCAAACACATATAAAAAAATAATTTTTTAAATGCTTGTATCCTTCCAATTAATAAGCTGTTTTATATTATTAAGTATCTTTAGATATAGATACAAACAAGATAACAACACCAAAAATTGTTGTTGTTAGGTACTAAACAATTTAACAATCAAAATTTATTTACCTTCTGATCCACCAATTATAAATTGTACAGTGGTAATATAATATAATAATATATATATAATACTGGTAGTTTAAATAGTGTGAAACTGGATTATTTTCCGTCTAAGTAATAATAAATTTTAATTGTTTACGTTTTTAGATACTGGTCAAAGTAAACCAAATCCTTTTTAAGCGTTTGTTCTTCTACTCTGTATTCTTACAAAATATCTTGTGTGTTCACAAGCAGCTGATTGAAAGCGTGTAATATAAATTTATTGCAAATGTTTGATAATGTAGATATTTTTTTAATTTAAGAAAGTAAGATAACTTTAAAGTAAATAAAATCTGTTAGTATGGAAAATTTTCACTTTTATTTGTACAAATTGCTTGTAAATCGGTCCAATAGAACTCTCAGACGAACTGCCCAAAGGATTGAAAGTATTGGCTTTTCTCCCCATCTTAAATATCTCCTTGAGAAAAGTTTATTTTTCATTTTGACCGATTTGACGTAATAATTTTCTTAATAAAAATAAAACCTGATAATATAGGACCGAAAACTGTTGTGGTAAAACCCACATGTAAATCGGCCCAGCAGCAGTCGCATACGAACTGTCCAAAGGTGTTTTTACATTACTGTTTTATATAGATAATAAACGGTATCAGATAACTGACACATACTTTCTCCCAACAATATAAAAACATGTTTTAAAAGCTTTAAACATTAATGTCTAGATGACTCTGTCGGATAGCTACCAACTGGGCAGCGCGAGCTTGACCCTACGCGCATCTGTGACTTTTAACAACGTACTGCGTTTACCGCTAAATGAAAAATTGTATTTTCTCCTCAACCACTTGACGTAGAGCAATAATTTAAAGTACTGGAGTAGAAGGAAATAGCCGCTCCTGGCGCAGGTCAAGGTCAGCGGTTGTAATTGGCAGGTGTGTGTTGTTGATTTGGGGGTTTTTTGGGGGTTTGGGGAGGGGTTGGTAAGTGTGTCAAGGTCATTCGGAGGGGGTTTTAAAAAAGGTGGGGAGTCTGGGGACGGGTGGGGCTCCGGGAAATAAATTTATTCATTCATCAAAGCCTACCAGTGATCGTAGGATGGCTTCTACATCATTTGCAGCCGTACTGTTGATTTCATTGCTCTGCACGGGTCGGGAGTCGGTGGAGGTAGTGTATGTAGGCGAATTTTGTGTGGGAACACCACCATTGTTATCGTTAGTAGTGGATGTCACTATTGGAGATTGTATGGGTGCACCCTGCCGTGTGTCCATAACTTGAAGAAATAAGAGCTGCTAGATGGTTATATTGTGAGTTGATAGAGTAGAATGAGAGATGTGTGTGATGAAGAACGGTTATATAAACCCGGTAATATAGTGAATAAGAATAACTGGATAACATCATCAATAGGTGTGACAAGATTGTAATGTTGATATTTCAGCATATCAGTTAAGACTGTTTGCAAAATAGTGTCAGTTAGAATAACTGTTGCGAAGGTTGGATCTTGTAAAATACAAGGGGTGAAAGCTGAACTGTTTCTTAAGTTTAGCGAATGTATTACGAGGTCTTGAAACTGTGTAGTTAGACTGTTTTTGTAAAATATGTTTGGTGCGTAAAAGTTTCAGCTGTAAAGTGTGGGAAGCCATTGTAATAGTGGTGACCAAATGTGCACTGCATAAAAAAAAACTGATAAATGGTTAGTGTCTGTAAATGTGTTTGAATATATAGAGAGTGATTAGCATATTAACCGCGAACACATGTTTTAGAGTAAGAAATGGTAAATTAGAAAATTGTTAGAAAAGTAAAGACCGAAGTTTACCCTACGAAACCCGGCGAATAAATGAGACGCTCGCGGTACCGACCCTGTATTTAAGCAATTTGTGAGTCACGAACAACCCCTCCTCTACCCTCCCCCCTCAGCCGATGGGATAAAAAGGGTGGGATTGCGGTCACCCCGGTTATTTGTTCGGTAGAGTTGCGATAGTTTGTATTAAAGGGAGAGGGAAATACTTTAAAACTATTTTGCTAAAAATATTAAGATAACATCTAGTTGAAAAAAAAGGAATTTGTTACTCTGTATGAATTGGCTATGAGCTGCACAAGTGCAAACAACAATCTGTTAATAAGTTGATGCGGTAAGAACTAGTATTTGTACAAACATTATAGTTCAGCAATAATTATATGTGTTATTAATGTGAAAAATGGTAAGTTAACACCATGGATAAGACTAACAGTAATGTAATACTATAAATGTTTAAAAGGATTAAATATAATTAAGAGTTTAAAAAAAAAGCAGATGTGAATATGAATAATTAGCAGCAGGTGAATATAAATATTAAATAATAACAAAAAAAAAAATATTGATGTGATGTTAATTTATGCAGTAATAAAAAAAATAGGTAATGGGAGAGTAATATGTGTTTATAGTAAATAAAAAGAAATAGTTGAAAACTAAGTTATGCATGGGGTGTTAAACAACAAGTAGACCTAATTGGAGTAAGTTAAAAGAAAGCATATATAATATTATTAGACGGTAGCGACTTACCGAGGTGTTGTGTCAGCTGTGGGTCCCGCGAGTGAAAAGAGGCGCAGCTGCTCGTGTAACGGTATTTATAACAGCAGGTGGTAATTATTATGAAAGTGACCCCCCCCCCCCCCCAAAATAGGTAATTAACCCCCCCCCCCCCCTTCTTTCATTTTTATTTTATGTTGAAATGGTAATAGTAGTTAAGCTTGTGTAATACTAATTTGGTGTTACCAAACGGTAACTATTGTGGTTAAGATAATACAACATATACTTAAGATAAATTAAACCGATAGAGTAACGGTAATTTAGGTCTGCTGTTGGCAATAGATAAGAATCATAGTTGAGCGGCGAAAGGGAACACATAATTTCCTACTGTTATTAATTAATAGCAGTGAACAACTATGGTGTAATGCTATAAGGAAAATTGTGGTTCAATTAGGTGGAGATTATAATTAAATGTTGGCCAACATTATTGAAAGCCGCAACACTACACTTAAATTATCGATGACCTACTCGTAATAATCGCCGCTACGTGTATGAAACAGTGTTGCTTGGAAATTTCCTATTGAAGTTGTACTTCGAACGTTGTAAGCCCCTCAAACCCCCTACGAGTTCCCCCCACCATCTTGAAAGTTTACGAATATTCTGTTGAGAATTTTAGAATCAGTTCGTACCGAAACTCCGGACGCGAAGCTTCGGGACGAACTCAAAGGGTAACTTAAATATATAGGCGGCCGATATATATTTGAGTTATTCTTGCTGTTAGGGTTCTAATATTAATATTTGTTGTGTGTGTGTGTGTGACTGTGTGTGTGTATAAAATGTTATTTATTTTTTAGTTTTAAGTTGTGTTATTTTTAAGTTTTAATTTGCGCATTGCGATGTTAGTATTAAGGTGTGTTATATTATTGCTAATGTTTAAAAAAATGTGTTTATGCATTTAATGTTGAGTGTTGATGTAATTATTGTGTATTTGTGTGCATGTGTGTGTGTGTACTAATAACCTTTCACAGCTAGCTGTTAGGAGGGTAGATTAAATTTAAATTTAAATTATAGAAGTTCTGTTGAACTTCATTAAATATGGGTGGGACATGCGTGTTGTGCCATAGGCAGCGCATATTTTTATTTTTTTAAATTTTTAATTTTTTGTTAGGAAATAATTATATTTGGGTGGGTTTAGATTAAGGGTGGGAGGTTAGAGTTGCGTCTTGTATTAATTGTTCGAGATTCCCTATTATAATTGGATGGTCAAGCCCAGTGCCTTCGGGCCCGAGACTGAACCGCCCGTATCACAGCTCACCAAACTGGATCGCCACGTGCGTGCGGGCAAAAAATTGGGATCCCTTGCAAGACGTAACTAGAGGGTTGGGATTGGGAGTGTTTGAGGAATACAGAGTGGTGGAGACGGCCGTGGCCGCCTCCATCACTTTGGATCATTATTATTTTTTGGTGACCTTGACCTAAATTAAGGTAATTAGCCCCCCCCCCCCCAATTTGCAATTAGCCCCCCCCCCCCCCCCGAGGTCACTTTCACTTAGCATCACTATATATAAGCGGGGCTAGCTAACATGTCTGTTTATTCTGATTCCAGCCGCTAACGCTGCCACTTCAGAACCATGTCTTCATCAACAACTTCTGCTACTACTATCACTATGCCTGCTGCTCCTGCTGCTACTTCTGTGCCTGCTCCTACTATCACTATGCCTGCTGCTCCTGCTGTCACTTCTGTGCCTGCTCCTACTATAAATACATCAGCTGCTAACAAGAAACCGGTGAAGAGACTGAAGTTGAAGAACGTCCCGGAGTCGATGCTGCGGCAGATGAATACACCACCATCTACATCTGCTCAGGGAAATATTCTTCTCCAAGCCATGGCGGTTCTTGGAAGTATTTTTTCTCCACCTCCATCACCAACACACCCTACGGCAACTCCACCACTACAACCACAACCTACACCTACAACATCACCGCAGATGGAGCTTCCTGTTCGTTCTGATACTCCTTCAATTCTAGAATCTATTCATGATTTCACCTCATTACCACCACTAATAACACCAATTCCTGAACCAAAGTCCATTAATCCTATCATTCCTAGTTCTAAAGTTAAAAAGTCAGTTTTCAAAATTGCTCCTTCAGAGCGCTTTAAAATTATTAAATGAAGAGCGTCGCAGGGCATTTAAAAATTTTCGAAAATGCTCTGAGAAGCTCCGTAAGGGTGCTAAAAAAGGATTGGTTTGTGGTAGGAAATGTGTGTTAAATGAAAAGTATTGCCGTGTACATCTCATAAACCATCTTTCTGAGCCACAACCGACTGTAATCTCCAGTAAGTCCTACCCTCCTACTAAATTAAATAGACTGAAGGAAGGTTTGAGGTACTTTTTTGTAAGTAAAACAGACAAGCACAACAAAATTGTAATTGGGTGTAACGGCTTCAAATGGGTAATACAGCTGTCTGTACCTCTGAGAAAACAAAAAGCGATCAATAGACTTGATGCGAGAGACTATTTAATAAGAGGTGAGGATGGTTGGACTAAGTGGGGACGTAGTAAATGTTAAAATCAGTTAGCTTTTTTTCAAAATTTTGGTAGAAAAATAATGGGAGAGAAACCAGCGCTATATAATAGTGCGCTGAGTTTCTCTCCCATTATTTTTTGGTCACTCTAAGTTCTGTGACCTACTTTTACATGACCTTAAACTTGAACTTGACCCCCCCCCCCCCAATAAAAATTAACCCCCCCCCCCCCCCTGCCAACTTTCTCTTGTCTTATATAAGTAGCCGCTATGCAACTGGGTATGGAACATTGGCCGCTTACCTGGTGTACAGTGAACATGGCTCCGCTGGACGGTTCAAACTTTTACAACAGGCGATCTGAGCTAGAGGAAATGGCAGAAGTGGAGGAAGATGAATCTGAGCTGGAGGAAATAGAAGAAGTTGAGGAAGATGAATCTGAGCTAGAGGAAATGGAAGAAGTTGAGGAAGATGAACGATTAATATTTGAATATTTGCGTTGTGTAACTTTGGACCTGGAAGAAAGCCTTGACCCATACATGTGGGAAGCATTGGACTGGCTGCAGTTGGGCAGAACAATAGTAATCATATCACCAGTGTTGTTTCTCGGTAGCCCAATTTTGTATGTGACTGCAGACAATGCCGAATACATCTGGCAATGGGCAGAGTTGTTTGAGGATTTCAGGGGAAATGAGGAGTATAATAACTGGTTTAATATCTGTTTAAGATAAGCAGGGTTTTTTAAACCCAAAAAGGCTATGTGAGAGTTAATGGTAATTGGTTACTATATAAGTTAAAGTTTGTTGACCTTGAACTTGATCCCCCCCCCCCCCCCCCCATATATCTTTTGTTAGTTTGCATTATAAAAGCCCGCAGCTTACATGTTTGCTTAGAATTTAACCAGTTGCTATATAGTGAACATGTCTAAAAGATTGGATTCATTCTTTGCTAAACATACAGAACTTTGGCCACTATTATATGGATTACATAGAAAGATTGAAGAAACAATTTTGAAAGATATGGGTGTAGGGGTTAAAGTGCTTATATATCGTAGAGGTGATTATAAATTATTGTGTTCATGCACAATCAGAATTGAAAATTTAAATAATTTATTTCCTTGGATGGTGCAATTACGTAATTTTGTAGAAGAAATGGAGTTTGAGTTGCAAGTAGCTGCAATGTATTACAAGCTTGATAAAGAAGAGTAATCATACTATGTTACAAATGTTTAACTATATGAAATATAGTGGGGGAAAATAGAATATATATATATAAGGCAGCAACTTTATACTCAGTATCACTTTGTCATAAGATATTACTTTGGTGTGAAGAGAAAAGGTTAATAATGGTTTTTAAGGATACACCTTTTTTAAATTATTTTGAAGTAAAAAATCAGTTTAATACAACTGAAAATATAACTTGGATGGAAGAGACAAATGAAGGTTCGGAAGAAGAATTGAATAATAGTATGGATGATTCTATATTGGAAGAAGAAATTTCATCCTTTGAACAAGAAATATTTGAAGAGCTAATAAATGATAGTGATGAAGAAATTGTTAAAGAAGCAATTGAAACATTCATTTTAGATTCGTCAACTGATACATTGATATCCCCTATACAATCTTCAGACTCTGAATTGGACTAATGATATGTCGGTGTTTTTCTTAATGATCCCCCCCCCCCCCCTCCCCCCTCTTTTCCCCTTCTTTTTTCCTTCTCTATATTTGCTATAAAAGCAAGAGTTGATCAGGTTTTTTTATTCATTATATGCTGTGTTGTTAGTAAAGCCATACACTTTATTAAACTATGTCTCCAAGAGCTACTACCTTTATATACATTACTGAAATTATTACACATCGTCAGATAGAAGAACAAGAAGAACTAGAACAAGAGATGAATGTTACATTTGGAGAGTTAATAGAAGAAATAGTAGAAGAATTTATAAATTTAAACCAAGAAACAACTAATGAAACTGGGAATATATCAATGATGCATCAACCGGAAGAGTTAACCGAATCTGAAGAAGAAGAATCTGGATAAAATGGTGGGGGGGTTAGGTTATTTAAGCAGGAAAGAAAACAGTTTAAAAATCATTTCATAATGGAGGACCGAGAAGCAATGTTTAAAGCTTTTTGTAAGGAAGAACCCTGGGTTCCACCAGTAAATTCCTTTACATATTATTTCCCACTTTTAGACATGGAGGATTGTAAAAAAATTCCAGACATTGGTTTTAAATTTCAAAAACAAGGAATGTTAATTGGTGTCACTGAAAAATATCACAATGAATATTCGGAAAGATTGGCGTTTAACTTTATGATGGACAATATGAATATTAAACCCAGTGAGTATCCATATTTTCTTTATAAATTTTTAGTTGAAAATGGTGCCAGTGTAACTATTGAAATATGTATTCAACATTTTTGGCCTACTCGGGATAGTGGTGGGGGAAAGTAGATAAATGTGTTGTTGAACTGGATAGTCTCTCACTCTTCTAAAATCATTCACCAACAATGTATCGTCCAATTTTGTCTGATTTGACTGCTTCTCATGAAGAAGCCGAAGCTAGAAGGAAGAAAAGCGAACAAGCAAGACAAATTCAGTCTAATATTAATATGGAGTATTATAGGCTACAAATCCAAATCCCAGGCATGCATCTTGGAGAAAACAGAGTAAAGACCGTACATGCGGCTGGTAGTTATATTAAGTATTTGAAATTATTATTGGAAGATAGAGAGTCTAAAATTACAAAATTAGAAGATGAAATGAAGAAATTGAAAAATGAACTATTGCTCTTGAAAAATGGAAATAATGAAGTTGTAGTTGAAGAGGGTGCAGAAGAAGGAAATGAAATATTGGGAATTTGAAGAAAGAAGTTTAAATATCTGTATAAACTTATAAAAAAGAAAAATAATAAAAAAAATTAATAAAATAAAAAAAATATTAAAAAAAATTAGATTTAGAATAGAGAGCGGGGAATAGATCACTTTGTGGCAATGGAATAACATGTCACTTAGTGCTCTATTCCCCGTTCTCGCATTAATATAATTTGACCTTGACATATATAAAAAATGGTGGGGATAAAGTATTTAAGACGGATGTAACATGTGTAAACACTTCAGTTGAAATATTAATCTCTTTTATAAAACATGGTGGATACTCTATTTGAACTTTGCTTGAGGAAAATTATTTGTGATGGTTTTTTATTTAACCATATAATAAGATCAGGAGAATGTGTTATTCCAAACAGCATTAGAGAAGCTATTCATGAATACCGAAGACAAAATTATGGGTTTGGCATTATTGTTGCTTATAAATTTGCAGATGGGACGACTCTTTGTCAAGATTGTGCACGAGCAGCTATAGATGATTGGGATGAATTTGATCTTGAAGGAGGATATGTAGACCATCGTGTTAAGGCACCACTAATAAGGTTTGAAATCATGAATGAAAAATGTACAATCTGTGCACAACTGTTATTTAGATTTATTAGATGTAGATCATATTAAAAAAAAAAAACTGTTTAATGTAACACTATGGTGGGGAAATTTATTGAATGGTGGGGGAAAAATAGAAGTGGGGGGTATTGGTTATTATATGTTGCTCGATGTTCACCAATTTCTTTAGTCTTGTAATATTGTTTGAAAAAGTAACTTGTAATTTAGTAAAAAAAAAAAAAAAAATGAATTTTGAACTAGAAGTGACAAGCTTTAAAATAGTTGAAGAGGAGTGGACAACAGTTTCAAATTTTATTCATTCAAAACAAGATAATGGAACTCTAATGAAGGTATTTTGTTACATTTTAGAGGAAGGGGATGAAGACATAGTAAGAGACTATTTAAGAAATAGAGATATGTCAACTTCCAGCTCGGACTTTGTTAAATTTTTAAAAGACAACAATGTTAACGCGGAATTAGAAGTTTGGTTTTATGTTTAAAGAACTTGGTAGAGGGAGAATAAAAATGGTGGGGGAATTGTGTATAAAACAAGGTTTATACGCAGCAGGAGTTATTCGCTTACTACCATTTAAAAGAAGAACATCATAGAAAAAAAAATGGCTGAATCTCGGGACTATTCAACTCTTTCAACAAGTGAAAGAAAACCGTTAAATTTGTCAAAGAAGATTGTAAATTTGTCAAGAAAAGGTAAACCTATAACACATCCGGAATTGAGCATTTTAGCTAAGGAACGTCATATAAAAGAGAAAACTGAATTGTATCAAATGCAGCTTTTAGTACCTTCATTGGATGTAGGCTGTACAAGAGCACATACATTAAGGACTGCAAACAAGTACATAATAGAACTGTTGGGTAAAATTGAAGTATTGGAAAATAAACTAAAGGAGTTGCAAAATCTAAATGTATGGAATCCGGCAAATGAACTCCCTGTTCTGCAGATGGAGCCAAACGATCTTCCTGCTACTTATGCATGGAACGCATTTAATGATATTGATAGAGACTCTCCTGTGAAGTACCAACCTCCTGCTGTGTAAAAAAATGATGGGTAAAAAAAAATACAAAAAAAAAATAATAAAATATAAAAGGAAAAAAAATTAGTTGTAGAATAGAGAGCGGGGAATAGATCACTCTGTGGCAATGGAATAACATGTCACTTAGTGCTCTATTCCCCGTTCTCGCATTAATTATGTTTGACCTTGACCTAAATAAACATGGTGGGGGAAGGTAATTGAGTGGGGGAAACTAGATAAAAGAAGTCCAACGCTCGGTTGGAGTCATTCTTATCCTAAACAGGCGTTTACTAACATAACATAAGAAAAGACAACATGAATAGTGAAAACATCATTTTGGATCTTTCATTAAGTGAAAAGAATAAAAAACAATATGCGGACTCTCGAAAAATGAAGATGAAAGAAATGGCAAAGGCAAGAGAAACAAGAATAAAACTAAAATATTATAAACTACAGAGGCTAATACCAGGAGTGAAATTGGGAGAAGTAAGAACCAGAACAATCGACATGGCTGCTGACTACATCAACCAACTTCTTATAGAGTTGACTATAAAAAATGAAAGAATACGTCAATTGGAATATGAACGTAAACAATTGTTTCACCAAGAAAAAGAAGAACCTATGAACTGTGTGATTAAAGACAATTAATAAAGAAAAGTTAAACAAAGGAAACTGCAAAATTACTAAAAATATTGAATATAAATCGGTTATTAATTGGACTTGCATTAGAGAGTGGGGAATAGATCACTTTGTGGTAATGGACTAACATACCACTTAGTGCTCTATTCCCCATTCTCGCTTTAAGTGTTGTTGACCTTGACCTAATAAAATAATTTATATAAAAGCAGCTACGAGAAAGAAGCTCTTTCATTTAATCGACATGGCTCCTGTGGATACCACCGACTATCCAAGTAAACCTATTGCAGAAATATTGTGTAAAATTCTACAAGAGGAGTTTGATGTGGAAGATGTGGATAATGACAGTTCAGAAACAGATAGTGTTAACAGTATGGAAGAAGAATTAATAAATGAAGGGAGTGAAGATGTAGAAATGGAGTTAACAGAGAATGAATACACACCATCATTGGAATTTGAAAATATTCATAATGAAACTCCAACATCCAGTCACGATCCAGATTTGGAATCAATACGTGGAAGATTAATTTTTTGTGCAAGACAATTATTTCCATATGAAGAAGAAGAAGATGAAGAAGAAGAAGATTAAAAATAGTGGTGGGGGTAAAAAGTGGTGGGGTAATACAGCATAAAAAGGAGGTATGAAAAAGATGCATTTCATTTATATGCCGAATTTCATAG
>JAQYXR010001522.1:0-30951 GCA_030545055.2 Neoaliturus tenellus | reverse complement strand
AAACTGGAACAGTTAATGCAGAAACGCAACTCTAACCCCACCCAAACTAATCCCACCCATTATATTCCTAAACAAAATGCAAAAACCTAGTCCGCATTTTGCGGATGTCCCACCCCTTCTAAGTGAAGTTCAACCGAACTTCTGAATTTACATTTAATCTACCCCCTAACATCTAGCTGTAAGGCAAAACAACATTAATTAGTATTAGCAACACTTAAAACTAACAACACATCATTATTAAAAAACCAAATAATTCAACACAACCAAATACCATCATTATTCTTAAAATTAATACACCTTAATGCTAAAAACCTCTTAAAAATTAATACACCTTAATGCTAAAAACCTCTTAAAAATTAATACACCTTAATGCTAAACCAAACTTAAAACTAACATCGCAATGCGCAATTTATTTCTTAAATTAAATACAACTAAACACACACACACATACCACATTGCATTAAAAAACGCAACGTAGTATAAGAAGTTCAAATATATATAGGCCTACTATATATTTGAAACCTCTTGCTGAGTCGCCAACAACCTTTCGCTATGAAAGTTTGTTGACGACTGACGCTAAAATCAGACTCGTATTGCTCCTCGGATTCTCGAGTAGTGGGGGAAGTTGTTTCACTCCAGTACAGTGTTCAATCTAGTCCAGTTCGCAGCAGTGTAAAAGGAAGGCAAAGGAGTGGGCAGCGGCACATGCGCAACAACACAAAACCAAGGTTTGAGGTTAGAATTATCCATGTGCAGTAGCGCTAAAGTGAGTAATACAGGACTAGGCGCATGCGCATAGCATAGACTGATTCCGATCCGGAGAACTCGTTGCATGCGCAGCAGGTTTGAGGTTAGAATTATCCATGGCAGCTGCCATGTTTAGTCTGGTTTCACCACATAGAGTCAGCAACCGGTGGTGACCGGTCATTGGCCTAGAAGGAGTAGGGAAAGGTAGTGACCGGCCATTGACCCAGAGGAGTGGGGGAAGGAGTGGGGGAAGGGGGGGGGGCTCCATTTTTTCGGGGGGGGAGGGGAGGGGGGGCTCCATTTTTTCGGGGGGGGGGGAGGGGGGGGGTCATTGACCTTTCCGGTCATTGCCCCAAAACCCCCTACTACTCAGGTGAAAGTCGGTCATCAGCGGCAGCTGCCCGGAGTAATTGCTCCACTATAAAAACCAGGTAGTTGGCTCGGGCATCTGCCCAGGAAAGTGGGCCGCTGCTAGGCTATAAAACTAGACTGCTCATTTGCGCTGCGACCATTAACTTACTGGCTTTCATGTTGATTGCATCGTTATAGCTACTACATTATTTATGTTCATTTACTTCTAACCTTACCACATAGTGTTTCATTACTACATATTGTTTAGTTAATTCTAACCTATAACTCTATTTTGTTAGTACATGACATTCTGTTTCATTTATCTCTTTATAACATATTTTATTTCTCAGTCTTCTTTTGACTTCAACATATAACACACCTCCTGTAATGGTTGCTCAGAGGTTAAAATTGAAACTGTTGCGAACACAACACATATTACAAAATAATTCTAAACTTTCAGTTTCAAAGTCTAAAACTAATTTAAGTAAAGTAAGAAAGCGGTACAGTTTTAACCCATTATACTCTTCAACAACTTCACGGGTTAATGTTGATGATAGTATTATTCATGACATCTTGCGTTATATGTTACACTTCAACAATTTTGAACTTGTTACACCTATCGACTGTGTTCAACAAGTTTTTTTATTTTACCCCCACTATTCCTTATATAAGTGCTCTCACCACAATTCCTACTTTATACTCCTCTATTCTCTACAGCTGAGCTAAGATTTGAGGTTAGAATTATCCATGGCGGCCGCCATGTCTAGTTCAGTTTCACCACATAGAGTCGGCGACCGGTTATTGGTCTAAAGGAGTGGGGGAAGGGGTGGTGGGGGGAAGGTTGGCATTTTATAAGCCCTCTAACTAGGCGGCGCTTCTCATTCGATCGCCAACTTTCAAACGAGAAACACCTCTCCCATGGCACGAATGAATTATCCCACTATCACCAACTACTTCAACTTAAAACTATTTCTGGTGATAGTTGGATAGAATTTTTAAAACTTACTCTGGATGACCTTCACATATTTTCCACATCTCAGTTATAAGTTTGAATTTCAATTTTCAACTAACTCTTAATTTTTCTTCAATTGTTAGAGTTTCGTCAACACCGACGAATTTCAATTTTGAACTAACTTTTAATTTTATGCTCAAATTCACTTCACCCTAACGCCAACACTATCGCCATCTCCACCCCAACCTATATGGCATAACATATAACTACAGCATCTCATATATACCCTCTAACCCCCACCGGAAGCTATGTGACATGGCAGCTGGCACCAGCTGCCACGGCACGTGGCTCGGGGGGCAGCTGATCTGTGCCAGGAGTGGCTTTTTCCCACTACTGCAAGCATATAATGTATCATTTTTAACATGAGCGTCGACAAGTTTGGACGGTACTCCGCGTTAGGAGTGCAAGTTGGAGAAGACAGAAAAAGAAGTGGATTGCCGCAAACACCTGAAGGTGACTATAACATAAGTAATAAACGTTTAAAACTAGTTAAAGATCCAGAAGAAGATACTGATGGAGCAAATTTAAAGACAGTAAAAGAAGCTACTTCAACATCATTAAAATTACTTAAGGATACTTACGATGTTAAATCACATAGAATAATTAATGTTGGTAAACCAACTGACAGTTCTGATGCAATTACTAAAGAGTATTTATCATCTGAACTTTCAAACACTTTAAAATTGCAGTGGGGTAACAATTTAAAAGATGGACAAACATATGATGCTGGAAATCATAGGATAACCAATGTGGCAAATCCAAAAAATGATAAAGATTCAGTTAATAAAGAATATTTACATTCTATAATACCGGAAAAGACTCAACGAGGATTTTCTTTTTATAAGTTTATTATAAATGACATTGGATACCCAAAGGAAGACGGTGATGCTGTAAACCTGAAATACATCAAGGACAACTGTATTTTACAAGATGCTGATGAAATAGATTGTCATGGAAAAGCATTGTCAAATGTAAAATTTGGTTCTCAACCAAAAGACGCGGTTACTATGGAACAATTATCTAAAGAATTAAAAAGGGGAACATCAAATTTTGTAAAACATGAAGATGCCGTGCTAAAGCGAGAAATACATTTATACATGGAAATGAAAAGTTTGATTTAATGCAAGGAAGTAATGATAAATGGGATGCGGGAGGTAAAAGAATAACAAATGGAAGATTTGGTGAAAAAAGTTTGGATGTACCTTTAATGGCACAAACATTAATTGCGGGCGGTCCTTAATTAGGCACATATGAAGGTCATAATAGAAGAATAAAATATATAATGCCTGGTTATGAAGAAAATGATTGTGTTACAGTGAAACAAACAATAACTTGGGATAAACGCAATGGAACCAAATTTGATGCTAAAATGAAGAAAATAATTAATATTTTACCAGGTGAAGATTTTAATGATGCTGCTACTATTGGACAAGTTATAACAACATAAAAAAATGATTCGACCGCTTACACGTGTAATGATAAACGTATTATGCAGTTACACGATCCTCAACATCCAAAAGATGCTGTAACTTTAGATTGTTTAATAAGAATAGTGGGCAATTTACTTATTGATACCCACAATCATATAGCTAGTACAACAAGTCATGTGATGATTCAACCCGATGAACGAGAAGCATGGATTAAAAATAGAATCATAAATCAATATATAATTAATTTGAATAATTAATTATTTAAATATAAAAATTGTGCATAAGTTATTCATTTATATAAAGCATCTCGTTGAGTAAACACGCCGGTTATATATAAAACAACATAATGAAGATCGCACAGCTCAGTCGTCGTCAAGTCAGCGGCAAGAAAGGACGTGGTATAACATCGGCTGCGTTATCCCTTCTCAAACGAATTCCTGTTGGTGCTGTTGTAAATCGGGCAATAGACGCTCTACCATACGAATTTCATCTGCCCGGAGGTTATCAATATTGCGGACCCGGAACTAAATTGGCAAAACGTTTAGCAAGAGGGGATTCTGGAATTAATAAATTGGATCAAGCTTGCAAAGAACACGATATAGCGTATTCCAAGTTTGCTGATTCAACAAATAGATCAATAGCAGATAGAGCGCTAGCAGAAAAAGCTTGGCAAAGAGTTAAATCAAGTGACGCAAGTATTGCAGAAAAAGCAGCCGCTTGGGCAGTAACTACAGCTATGAAGGCGAAAACGAAATTTGGTGGCGGAAAACGTCGAAGAGGAAGACCTGCAAAGAAAAGAGCTCCTAAAAGAGGTGGAAACATTAAAAAGAGACGTCGTAGAACTCGTAAAACAAAGACAAAGAAGACTTCCGTTTGGTCAATGGTAAAAAACGGAGCAGGTCTATACCTAAGACCGTACCGTGTGTACTAAATAAGAAAAATCAATTGATAATTCCAAATAAAGCCTTAACAAATCATCAATTATCAAATTATGTAAAATGTTTGAATATACCATTTTTTAGGGGAGTTTTTATGAAAGACGCATTACCAAAAAACATATGGAAAAATGAAACTGGAATAGTAAATTTAGATTCCTCCTATGGTCCAGGAACTCATTGGGTATGCTATAAAAAACTCGGACAAAGCGTTTATTATTTTGACAGTTTTGGCAATCTACCACCACCTAAAGAACTTCAACACTATTTTAGAAACTCTAAGAATATATTTTACAATTATAAAAGAGAACAACCTAACAATACAGAAATATGCGGACATTTATGTTTGGAGTTTTTAGCAAAAAGTGTCAGTCAGCTTTAAGATGTCATCGTACACAGTGTCACTGAGCGGAAATTCATCTACATTAAAAAGTACTCTTTTCCCAGCATTGCGTCTATCTAAAGATAGATTATGGGAAGCGGCATTATTAGATTTCACTACGTACAATTCCATTCCCAACATTACAGAGGGTAAAAACAATTTACTACATTATTATGAAAGTAAAGATGAAAAAGGAAATTATTCAGAATTAAAAATAATCACCTTGTCTACGGGAGCATATGAAATAGATGATATAAACCAGCTATTACAGAAGCAGCTAGGAGAAGAAAATATCTGTATAAAAGGAAACAACAATACTTTAAAAGCGGAAATTACCTCAAAATATTATATAGATTTAAGTTTAGAAAATTCAATCGGTAGTTTACTCGGATTTTCAGATAAGAAAAGAAAAATCTTAGATCCCGGAACTACTCATACCGGTGATACCACAGTAACAATATTAAAGGTTAATAGTATTGATATAACATGCAATATTATACATGGATCGTATAGAGATGGGGTAAACCAACATATTTTACATACATTTTATCCAACAGTTGCTCCTGGTTTTAAAATAGTTGAGAAGCCACAAAACCTTATATACCTACCATTAAACACCAGTTTTATTTCAGACATCGTACTGAACATATCAGATCAGGACGGTAATAGTGTTGACTTTAGAAAAGAAACAATTACAATACGGTTACACATAAAAGCGGTAACTTAAATATAACATGGGATTAACATTTAAACCACAACGGAAAAGCCGGGAGCTCAGTAGCTCTTCAACATTGGACGAGTTAACACCGGACAACATACGTTTCCTACAAAAAATTGGGTTAAAACTAAATTACGATGGACATTCTGGATACATCTCAAGGACCGACGTTCGACGAAACCCTATGGGAGAAGGAATATCACACGCACAACCCTTACACTTCATCAAAATTAAACAATAATGATGAAATAAGGATTCCCATTCAACAACAAGATATTTACACATTACCCTGTGAGAGTTATTTATATATTGAGGGACAAGTATTAAAATTGGATGGAAAAACCGGTTCGTCTGTTCCTTTTATAAATAACCCAATGGCATATCTTTTTGACGAAATAAGATATGAAATATCAGGAGTGACAGTTGATTCAACAAAAAAGGTTGGTATAACAACAACACTAAAAGGATTAACATCATTAACACCGCATGAAAAGAATTCAATAGTCACCGCCGGATGGGTTACCCCCGATAAAGACAGCATAACACCAAATTCCAATGGTCATTTTGATTTTCACATACCTTTACGATTGCTTTTGGGATTCGCTGAAGATTACAAAAGAATAATAATAAATGTCAAACAAGAATTGGTATTACTCAGATCTTCAACTAACAAGGACTTGATACTAGCAGCAAGTGGCACTGAAGAAAGTAAACTAGAATGGCAGCGGCAATTAAATAAAATCGTGTGGAGAGTACCTCATGTAAGATTAGCCGATGAACATAGAATCGTATTGTTAAGAAAGTTAAAATCTGACCGTGATATTGTAATGCCGTTTAGAAGTTGGGAATTCCATGAATACCCCATATTACCTCAAACAGAACGACAAACATGGACTGTTAAAACATCTACTTATTTGGAACGAGCAAGGTACATAATACTAGGTTTTCAAACCAATCGAAAAGATGTTATAACCGCACACGCAGGTCAATTTGACCATTGCAATATAAAGAATTGCAAAGTTTTTCTAAACTCTCAATTCTTTCCTTATGACAATTTAAATGTCATGTTTAGCAAAAAACGTTATTCCATCTTATACGATATGTATGCAAGATTTCAATCGTCATATTATGGAAAAACTAATACACCACTGTTATCACCTGAACAGTATTATTCAAAAGCCCCAATAATCGTTATCGATTGCTCAAAGCAAAATGAATCAGTAAAATCGTCAAGTGTGGATATAAAAATCGAAATGGAATTTGAAGATAAAATACCAGAAGGTACTTCGGCATATTGTCTCATTTTACATGACAAAATAGTAACGTACACACCACTAACTGGAATAGTTAAAAATGTGTTATAAAAAACGGTTTTTAGGTGGGGGGCAATTGTTATAAAAGGAGGAAAACTAAGTAAAAATTGCATTATTTGTTTGACCATCCTATGGGAAACATCGTTAGCAAAATGAGTTCACTTAATGCAAATACTAACGAAGAAGAAACTACACTGCTTATAGCCGACAACAGTTCCGATATAGAAAAACAAATTGAACAAGAAATGGATGAGTTCCTCAAGTTTAAACATAAGAAAAAAGAAGAGGAAGTTGAAAAAGGAATTAAAAAAAGAAAAGTCGATGACATTATTTCCACCAATATTTTAGCAGAGGTATTTCTTAGAATCTACTATCCCATGTATGACAAAAAGCGTATCTGCCGGAGTAATAAAATCATTGGGGTATTCACCAACTATTATTTTGAATCATGGATCTAAAATGGTGTTTTTCTCTGAAATTTCCTGGGAATCGTTTACGAAGCATATACATCTGTTAGAATGTTATTTGAGTAACAATACATATGGAAGAAGAACAAAATTAAGTTTGCTAGAATCAAATATTGAAATCGATATAGTAAAACATCGAGGAGGACAAATTGTTCGTTTTAGAGATTTAACTAAACATGACATAAAAATACACCTTACAAAAGATGAATTCTACACCCTCAGCTGTGCTACAGGTCCTATCACGAGATATTTAAAACAACTAATTTTTTCAAGCGCAATCATAAAGGAATATTTAACCGATACATTGGATAGACAACCGTATGTACCAATCCTATACGGTCCCGTAGATACTTCCATTTTCAATAGAATACCTCACGAAGTTGATATGTGGAGACAGTTGCACAACTATCAGACTAACTTCGGTATAGATGAAGAATCACAAGAAATGAATGAAGAAGCATCTTGCAGCAACCAACTTGCAGTATAAAAAGACGTCCTCCATAATTTTACAAACAGTCCATTATCAACCTTTGTCATGAATAAACAAGTTTCATTTTCAAACCAATACCAAATAATGGAGGTGAAACGAGGTATAATTGAATTTCAAGCTTTTCGTGGTAACGACGGACATTTTATCATTAAAGAGTTAGTTATTCTAGACATGAACACATCTGTAGTTTATCACTATTTATTCCAACCCCCTATACCGTTCAACAGATTAACTACTAAAGCAAGAGTGACAAACAAATGGTTGATGAAACATTTTCACAACTTGAGATGGGATGAAGGTTTTATCCACTACAGTATGGTGCCACACATAATGAATCATTACTGTAAGGAATTTAAAATTATCTACACAAAGGGATTGGAAAAAACCGCTTGGATACAAGCATTTACAAACCATGAAGTGATAAATGTGCAAGTGGATAGAGATTTTCAGTGTCACTTTGCCAACATTTGTATCTCTACCAAAAACTTTAAACATCGGCAGTCCCAATGCGCTTTAAAGAACGCTTATCGTTTGAATGCGTATCTACAACAGAATGGTGGGGGGTGGGAAGGATATAAAAGCGACAACGCAACCATGACCCAGCATGAGTATTACTCTAGCCTCCGAACAGTCAACACCTCCCACACAGATTCGCAAGACTAAAAATAATATCAACAATAAATAAGAAGAAGAAGAAAAAGTAAAGATGACGTCACAAACATTTTTACAATCTCTTGTTGATCAATTTAACAAACATTCAAAATCTACCGTCTTACCGACTAAAAGATGTTCAGAATTAAAAGAAGAAAAACATTATGTTATCTACACCATTAAGAAGATGGAAACTAGTGTTGGGGACGCCATCAACGTTACACTGAGTGAAGCACTCTACACACCCGGTGATGAACCAAAATTACAAACATTTCTTCCCAAGCGCTTCGTGCACCTCCTGCAAAACGAAGATCTACGCCTTATCCACCCCGGCTCTCTGTACTTGGCATCCCACGGTCCAAGCGGAAGCAATTCAACGGAACTTACACTTCACGTCATGCCTACTGCCAACAACTAATTTATTATTTGTAATACTTTTGTACATCTTTGTGAATTATTTTAAAAATAAATAAAAATAAATAAAAATAAAAAAATAAAAAGCAATATATCACTATGTGTTTTTGCACATGGTGATATATTGCTTTTTAACAAAATAATTTTAGATGACCTTGACCTAGTTACAAAAACTATATAAATGGAGTAATTTTCAGGGGATTTCCTCAGTCTACAATTGACTTCCGTGCTGTACACATCTCCCTTGGTTGTCCAATTATTATAAACGACAACATGTCTCTCAAATCAAATGCGCATCATACGATACCTCCACCATCACAACTTTTGAACAACTCGACAATTTCGCTAATGAATTGCGAGTACTTCTCGCAGGCGGTTATCACTTAAATGCCGATGTTTATGTTACAAATAAGAAGATGTTTTCAAAACAAAACTACTGCGATGATGAAGTGTACTTTTCCACACAAACGGCAACAACATCCAGCCCTTCTACTCAAAATAATGTTAAATTCCACAAATACTACTAATGTTAAATTACAATAACAATACTCCATCAACTTGAGGCTTCGCTATAAAAAGGCTATTCAACCCAGACTAAATCATCATTTGCTTTTTGACAACCGCAGCGATAACACCTGCAACTACTATGCTGTACCGAATGATGATTGAATTTAATCGTAAAATATTTGGAAAGGACTATCAAACGGTAGAAGAGATGAGCTCCGATCTTGATGTATTAACTAAAGAAGGCTTCCAACCAAAATTAATTCTAAAATTTCCAGAAGTACATCCGCTATCCACTGAAGATCTCGTCGCAATGGCTAGAGCGAAAAAACAAGAACATGAAGTAAATATTAAAAAGGAGAAAGAAGAAAAAAAAGACGAACCTATATCTTAAGTGCTCAACTATTTAATATTTGTACCCCATTCTTTTTTAAAACTCCATTTGGTTGACCTTGAAATTACCCCCACCACTTTTTTCTTTTAATAAAACTCTCTATTCTATACTATACACCTTCATTTCCCAACTCCACTTAGAACCGTCAACATGGAAAAGAAAAAAGAAGACTACAAACCATGCTACTGTTGTGAACAAAAATGTACCGATATAGGAAGATGGATGGTAGACGGATTAGCTTGTAGAAAATGTGAATTCTTCGGATCCTGTTACTGCAAATGCAAAACAAAACAACTACCACCACCAGAATTGCAAACCTTCAAAATTTATAAATCAAGATACTTCCACACTTGCTGTCCCCAGAGATGTTTCAAATTTCACCCAGAAAGACTTTTTAATTGCCGAAAGTGTGATGCATATTATAAAGACGACTTTTGTACATGCATCAAAAATTTGTGCAAATATAGATCAGATTGGTCTTCTGATCCTATTCAAGCTTCAGATGTATAGCTGTAGTCACTGACTGCAGCTCTTTTTTAACATTTTATTTGGTTGACCTTGAGATTATCCCCACCACTTATTTTACAATATATATATATTCTATATACCCTTTAACACACTTCTCATTTACACTACATTGCTTGGACTAACACCAACATGGGTGACGGATTTATTTCTTTTGAACATTTAATTACCGAAAGAGATGAGATGGAAACTCTATTTCACAACTTACTCACACTTATGGATAGGTATTCTTTAAGATGGATCAACATCAAAGTAAAATATGTGGATCCTACCAGAATATTTTCATCATTATCATCATCATCATCATCTTCCAACAGTGCAGGGGAAGAAGAAGAACCAACTTATGGTATTACAATTATTGAATTAAACAGCGAGGAACAAGACAATCAAATTCAAATTATAAATAAACTTAGTATTTAGTTTACAAAAGTAATTGGTATTTCTATTCTATATTAAAGCTATTATTATTTTATTTCTATACACTTCCCACAACCTACCCGGACGGCGTTTCGCGGCGAACTGCGGTAACCGAAGTTCTCTCGCTTCTCGTTTTGGATTACCCCCACTCTTTTTCTTCCCCCCACCACTATTCCCCGTTTCCATATAAGCGACCGCCTTACCGTCGCTCACCATTTGTTTGCCTAACGCCGAACGATGAGCCAGCCTCAATTAGCAAAGAATACTACTACTTTTGCAGTAATATCGCAACAAGATTTACAGGATATTTTTCAAACTTTAACCGATGTTGTAAACACGCCAAACAACACAGTTACTATTACTGTTGAAATTACCTACAATTGTCCCGAGTGTGATAGGATGGAAAGCGATAATGTTGAAGAATTAGAAATGCCAAACAACAGTCCTTCTTCCGCCCACAATTCAACACCAGATGATGAAAGCTAGTCCTACACAAATATTCTTTTTCAATCCCCCACCACTTTACATAAAATATATATCCTCCCCTTATTTGCTCTCCTCATTTCATCGCCTACTTTTACACCTACTACACCACTCCTCTCTAACCTGTACACAAACATGATGGACAGCTTTTCAATCACATCACAATTGGAAGACGATAAATTAAAACTCGAAATTAACAGAATACAATCGGAAGCACAAAATCAGGAAGAAATGATCCGGCTGTTAAAGCTCTTCAAGTGCGTACTGTGGTTGGTATGCCTCTATCTGCTCATCG
The DNA here is from genome assembly GCA_030545055.2 of Neoaliturus tenellus. NCBI lineage: Eukaryota > Metazoa > Arthropoda > Insecta > Hemiptera > Cicadellidae > Neoaliturus > Neoaliturus tenellus. The sequence continues at coordinate 19,423 of JAQYXR010001522.1, read as the reverse complement.
CCATCACCATCGGCATTTACCAGACCGTCACCGCCAAACATCGCTTGGACACCACTTCAAATAAAAATTCTACTTGGCTTTCCTAAAATACATTATTAATTCCCACAGCCCCACACCCCCCATCCGCTCCCGCCACACTCCCGCCCGCGACTCATTCCCAGACTCCCCACCTTTTTAAAACCCCCTCCAGATGACCTTGACACACTTACCAACCCCTCCCCAAACCCCCCAAAAAACCCCCAAATCAACAACACACACCTGCCACTTACAACCGCTGACCTTGACCTGCGCCAGGACCGGCAAATCCCATCTACTATAAATGTTATTATTATATACTATAGAGTAAAATAAAACCTTTATAGATTTGCCTCTGATAAATTAATGTGTAAAATTATTAATTAGCAATATCGTTTAATTTAGTGTTAAAGTTTCTCACTTCCTCTAGGAACATTAATTTGTTGATTTCAAGTTCCGAAAATTTATAAAATATAACTTTTTCACATCTAAGTTTAATGTAATTTTCACGAAAAAATTTATAATATAACAAAATGTAAATAGATAGCTCAACATATCTTATACTTCTCAATATTTCTTATATAGAAATGAAGGCTTTCGGAACAAGATGGTAATACTTTTCAATTATCAAACATAGTAAAACATCACTATTCTATGAAATAAAAAAGTTAACTACTAGATTGTAAGAGAGATTTTAGATACTGATACACCTAAGTGCAAATATTAAAGAAAAATCGCTGGTCTATTATTTAATTTTGTTTCAAATTACTCTTTTGAAATCACAATGTTGTATGTTGTAGGTGATATGTCTATTATGCACCTAAGATGTTAGTAGTAATAACAAATTTGGCATTACGTACGTACCCCTAACATAGCAATGTTGCATTCGAAAAGTAATAAAATATACTTTGTTTAACTATATGAGACTATAAATTATTATACTGATGAAGGCAAATGTAACATTTTAGAAAGAAGGCACCGGATATTAAAGCCGTCTGGTTATCCAGAATTGAAAATGATATTTAAAATTATGCACGATAATTATGTACTGAACTATGTTTGTTTTTACCTAAGAAATTACCTAGTGACTCTGGCTCTGTAGACTTGGTACATCATGTACCGATCCTAGATGTGTCTAATATGAAATACTAAAATGTCTAAGTCTATGTTAAACATAATTTGTATTTCAGAACTGCGACTTGCGATTTCAGCTTATCCTGATTGGAACTTGTCTCCTATTTCCAATCCGGCCCTGATCTCAAGTGACATAAATCGCTGGTGGAGGCAGTAAATGTCACTGTCGGAAGTCTATTGTGGGACCGGAACTCCGTACATCACTGGTAGTGGCTTGCCTTGCGCCCGTCTATAACTTTTATTTTTTTGTGTTGCCTAATTCGACCATCAACAGTTATCTTTAAAAGTTAGTTAAATTGAAATTTATAATTTATATAAGTTTGTTAATAAACTCATATGTATGAATGTATCTTAAGAGACTGCTAATGGTGGTGTTGGGTGAACTAAAACTAACATGTTTGAGAATCAAATGAAATGAAAGCATTAGATATTTTTTTCTTGAAAACTGACGCACGCTGTATTGACTGAAGTTGAGTGTGATGGATCGAATGAGATGGAGCTTTTTTAATGCCAAATGGGCTACTATCTGGTTCATTTGTCAGGATAGAATAAAAAAATGAAGATGATCTTTTGGAAATTCGATAAGTCGAAGCAACATTCGACGAATGTGTGCTGCGACCGTTTTATTTGATTATTAACTACTTGAATACTTGTGTGCTTCATCTTTGACCGACAAGTAGGATATATTGCGTCAATTTTAACATACTATAAAAAATATGTTTCCACACAATTTCACTGTACACCTGTGGCTTTGCTAGGCGGATGTGTTATCAAAAATTGGTCGGTCTTTGAGCTCCTCCAAGGTGTAGAGAGGCCTATCTACTAGTCGGTCCCGGAGGGCTGTCTTGAACGCTGGGGGGCTCATCTCTCGCACGTTGACAGAGAAGGTGTTGAAAAGCCTGATTAGATTGCACACCGGGGATAGCTCTTGAGAGTACTAGATAGCCTTCATTTCCAGGTTGGCGGGTCCCAACCTAACAATGCTGCTCATCTCCCCTAACAGCTTCATGTTCCTTAAGATACTAAGGACTAAGATGTTGAGCACATACTGACTATGGTCGGGGTACGAGTTGTACTTAAAGGCGTGCTACCCCTAGAACTGGAGTGTTCACCACTCAATACCAGTCCTAGAACTGGGCGAACGGGAGAGGCCTCCTTTAACATTGAAATAGGCATCGTCTCTCAGGAACGGAGACTTTGTCGAGCCTTCGCTGTGGTGGCTGTAATGGCCAAACAGTAAAGGTGTATGCTGTACTTCAGGGCATGCACCCTTAGAACTGGGATGTCCACTACCCAATACCAGCTCGAAGTACTGAGCTGGGCGAACGGGCTCAGTACTTCGAGCTCTTTTTACTTTACTTCGGGCTCAGTACTTCGTGGCTCTCTTTAAAACTGAAGGAGGTCAGCTTCGGCTGTGCCGAGCCCTGGCGGAGGTCGCTTTTGCCAATCGCGTGCTTACTGGGTGTCTCACTCCAGCAGCCCAAAAAAGGAGAAAATGAGTCAGGATGTCGAGGATCTCGGGCTTTCGTGACCTTCGAGCGCGGTGTTGCAGTATAGCCGGCGTCTTTTGACGTGCGGGTTTCCAGAGACCTAGACGCTTGGGAACTACCCATGACCCAAGGAAAACCTAAAATGGGTACCTCGGGTTCCGGTGCAATCCCCTGGCTTCTGCCAGTCCGGATATTGGTTTGGCCTCGAGGGGGCAGAGGTTGTCGGTACGCTCGGCACATAGCTTCGGCTATGGGGGGACCCTCCAGCCTCATCTGGGGGCGTTGCTCACAAACGAACGTTGAGAAGTAGTTGGATAGTGCTGCCACTGATACACACAGCGGTTTGTCGATTTTGGGTTCACTGTCGGTTGAGTACCACAGGCCTGGTGAATTCCGGGTTTTGTGGGGGTCTAATCCACCTTAATGTGATTTGGGGCACTTGTTCCATAATTCCTCCTGTCACAAGACAAGCCTGGTATGGCTAACGCTAGGTACAGGCTGCCCGTGAGGGTATTGGGAACCACCATAAAGGCCTCGGCCTTATGGGAGGAGCCAAAACAAAATGGAAATGGAATACTGACTATGGACGGGAAGGATGCCTAATTCCTTGAATAGTGGTCTGCAGTGCCCATTGTACTTGGAGGATGTAATTATTCTTACCGCCTTTTTCTGTAGCAGCAGCATGTCATGAGTCGTCAACGAGTGCCCCCACAAGGCCAGTCCATACATTAAGTGACTGTGAAATTCTGGGGTACTGGGCGGAGAGTAGACTGGGCTGGAAGCACCACATTGGGCACTTATATGAGGGGGGGAAATATGAGTTTATTACCTTTGAAATTGGCTATCAATTATAATTTTAAAATAAAACTATACATTGCCTCTAGGATTTAAGGAGGCTTGCTTATTTTGTTCTTGGAAGATCATTATGTTTCTGTTAACTTTCATATAACGCACTGGCCCAGGCATATTCATTAATCACCACCATTCTGTTTACAAAAATATTGAAAAAACACCCCCGTGTTAAACGAACCTCCTAGGGTGATCATCAATCATGGGCCAGACGTGGGCGAATGCGAGACGCCCGAGCCCCGGCCAGGAAATGGCAGTTTTTGTACCACCTTGTATTGTTTTTTAAGGTTGATTGAGGTTATCATTGGTGGATGATGTTCTAATATTTTTTGCAGATATTGGGTTTTAATAGTTGTAGAGAGTAAAACAAGTATTATTTTTGTTTATGTAGGTTCATCCCGATCCCGATTAAGAGTACGTCCATATTAAAATTTTAAAGATAGGATAAATACATGTAATGTAAACAAAATATTGTTAAATAATAATGGAATTTTTGCCTCGATTGAATTAAGCCATGATCGGTACACAATATAAATTTAAAGAAATTTAAGACCACATAAACTTATAACTTCAACTCATTCTGAATTCATTTGTTTTATTTGTATAATATACGAAATAAATTGATATCAAAAGTAAATTGAGTTGACCGTGGTGATAGGCAGTTAATTATGAACATGTTTAAATAATTGTATACAACGTTGGTTCAGTTGATAGATAGGTTGATAGATAGGTTGATAGATAGGTTGAATAGATAGGTTGACAAAAAATAAGAAAAGGTTTGTTTGCTTTTCAGGGTGCACCTATGTATCATAAATATTATTTTACTAGGTAAATTAAATGTTCATGCTGCTTAAAAATGACTCAATACATAAATCGACTATATTTTAATTGAAGATTTAATATTGAAACACAAAATACAATAACATTAAACTTTAGTTCAATATACAGTAAAAAATATATAGTATATATATAGTATATATATAGTATATATATAGTATATATATATATATATATATATATATATATACTATATATTACTATATATAGTAATATATATTACTAGATTAAACATAATTTTAATCAACTATTTTGTCTACCTTCTTTATATATATATATATATATATATATATATATATAGACAAAATAGTTATATAGAAGGTAGACAAAATAGTTGATTAAAATCATGTTTAATCTAGTAAAACAGAAGACAGAATGTATTTAATTGAAATTATTATTATGAACACATATTTTTAAACTCATAAAAAAATTACCATCCGGTTATACCATCGGAGTGTTATACCGGGTCTTATCCGGTTAGACTTAAGACGACTCTGTTCGTAGGTCCCCCCTATGAAAACTAAAGTGCTATTGTATAGGGAATTACCCTTAGTTTCCTCTTAGTCCATAATAGGATCACAGTGCTTTCTATAACGTAAAAATTAGAATAAAAATAATGTAATCACACGGTGTCCCGATTAATTGATGTATCAAACAAACAGAAAACCCATTTTCCTTAAGGGAATAGTAGTAATACATTGTAAACCTCTCTTTAGATTTTCTAGCCAGTTTTGTTACATTACATTGTACACTTATTGTGACTATTGATTTTGAATAATATTCTTTACGCTCAGTAGTTGGTGAATGATCCAAATGAAAAGGTAAAATCACTTTGACTCAAGAAAACAAATGTAGGTACAAAAATTTGTTGTCAATTGATGGCCTACGTAAGAACCAATAACTGCTGACATTAGTTTATATTAAAAGAAACAATACATCTCTTTAGTTTCTAATCGAATTGTCTGTAATTTATTGAATACAATTCCTGGGAAGTATGCTTAATGTATGGCAATATTTATTTAACTGTATTCTTGTGGATAAGATGTTGCAGTTTACCTGACACAATTTCTAGCATAATGTTTTCCAGTCGATTAATAATTTTTTTAGCAAACTATTTTTTCTATACTTTTCTTTGTATAGTGTTTGAGAAATATTACATAAGCGATTTATCATTTTCGTTTCTAATTTTTCTAAAGGCCTTTAATATTTTGTCAAGACGATGATGTTCCAAGTAAAAAACGAGGTTTGGGTATGATATATAGTAAAGCGAAAAGTGCAAGTTTCAGTTAATTTCCAACAAAACTGGAAACTACAATCTTTTTGTTGTTGTCACCGCTATTTGGAAAAGGAGGTAACGGTGCATTAAAAGATTTTAAAACTGGTCTTTTTACAGATTTTCTTTTTTAACTTCTTATAAGTGAATTTTACGTCAATATATCATCAAAATTTTTTTACTGTCAGATAAAAAAATATTACTCATGTTCTTGCGTTTTTTTTATATAAAACAATAAATTCCCTAACATTTTATCTTAGCTTTAGACTCATCTTTTATATCTACGAGTGCCCTTCGAAGGGACAATTGCATATATGGTTTATATTAGTGTGAAATATTGGTTACTGTTTTTTTAGAGAGTTTTATATTTTAAAGGTGAAAGTGTGTTATTAGTATGTCTGTTATTGAACGGAGTATAAAGCTCATAGATTGTGAGTAATCAGATTAAATTAAAGTAGGAAAGCATTTAAGTTTTAAGATAATTATTTTAAGAATAATTTCATTACTATCAGTGTTGATGGTGATGAGGATAGCATAGCCTATTATCATATTCTTCTAGCGATGTATTCAATTTGTATAATTATATGGTATTATTCCATAAAACACCATCCCTATACGAATAACGTGTACTGTGATTAATAATAGAATGATGTGATGCAAGTAGTCCTGGTGGTTTTGTGGTTGTGTGGTAACAACTCACTGTATCGACGCAACGACGTGACAAATTTAACGAAGGATAGTGTTACACGGTGATACACGATGTATGGAGCGGAATGTGAAACGAAGCAAATTAAAATGACTTGATAGCACTTTAACGAATTATAACACCCTGGCATCATAAATTATGACACTTTGTAAGGTTATGCATTGTCCAAATAAACCACTTCAGTGACATATCGAGGCGGTAACATTTCTTAAAGTTTTTTTTTTTTTTTTGTTTAGCTTTATTCCATTTGATTTAGATTCAAAATAAAAGGATATGTGCTATTTGAAATAAAAAATATAAAAAATCAACCCTCAATTAATTGTTTAAACATTTTATAAAACTGTTAAGAAATTAATATTTTTATATAAAAAATTTAAAAAAATATATAAACTCACAACTTTAATTAAATTATCGTTGGCTTGAGAGAGCACCGCAGTCAGCGTATGTCGCCACTCTTGATTGAAACCGGCTTATTCCTAGGTGTCGTAAATAACCGGCCAAGGCAGTAAAAGCAGCCATGGTAAAGCCCAGCCCCTTTCTTCATTGTATATTTAATTTTTTTCCTAAAATAATAATAATTTGTACTTTTTATACGAGCCCGTTGGAAATTTAGTGTTTAAAGATATACCTACAAAAACGAAAGACCAGATAGAATTTGAAAATATTGAAGATTTATCTTGAAGCTATATATAGGTACTAAGGGTAGTCAATGTAATACATTCATTGAGGGTTTTAAATACCATTCATGATGGTTTTGTTGAATACTGCAACAAAAATAAAACCGTCATTGACTTTTAAAAACACTCTGTGTATATATATTATTAAGAGTTTTAGGCTATTTTTACTTGTAAATATTGGCATATACAAATAAATAAATAAAGAGTTAGCTATGGGAGAATTGTGAGTTGGAGTAGCAAAAGCTAATGCTTGGAGAGAGAGAATCATTGATTTTTGTGTCGTCAATGATTTGGTTACAGATTGAACACTCTTCGATCACAAAGATCTCCTTCATGTGGGTATACATGTTTATTATCATAGTCGTGAATCATGATAGACAATCGCAGGACCAGATTGCCCACATAGTAATCAATAAGACCATGAGGTGCTGGATGTCCAGTATGAACTAGAAGATGTTTAAGAAGGGATCACCACCATAAGGGAGAGGTTTCGGCTAATTAAAGATTCATTATGCTAAGAAAACATCCTTTAAAAGGACAAATGCTTAGGAATCTTTAGTAGAAAAACGGTATTAAAAGATCACAGGTATCCAAAATGGAGTTGAGAAATAGATTTATTTCCCAGCTAGATTTTGGTAGGAAGAAGTTAATTAACATTTAGTAACAGCTCAGAGTATGTTATATTAACAAACTAAACACCTGAAGGTAATGGATGATGTCGAGATTATTGATCCATAGATCTTATGTTAGTGAACCATACACAACTGGTAGTATTGTGGTTGTAACTATAACTGATAACACAAAGTGACGAATATCACCGAAGTAAAGTAATAAATTATGATATATGAGTTTCGAGGACGAACAATATAAAATGACGCATGTTAAATAACTACTAGTGTACCCGTTGCTCGAAATCGAGCAATATAGTTTGGGTATTCATAACAAGATTAATACACGTATGATTTACTGTTTAATGCGGTCGTTAAACAGTGTATCAAATATTAGTTGAGCCTCATATACCGTTTAACATAATCTCTTTGGATTGTTTTTGCAGTTTTATTCTGGATCAATGACTAGACATTACACTTACACATAAATGAAAAATCATAGGAGCATTCACGCTCAATTAGAGACACCAACATGGAAAAGTAAAACAATATAAGTTGAGGTTAAGAGTGAAAAAATATGATTATGCTATGATTACTTCGGACATTAACGGTAAAAAGTTTTTCCATGGGGGAGTCGAGACTTGAGTCTTAAGACATAACACAACCTTAGGAACTCCTCGCACGAAAAACAAGTCGCTTATTAAATGTGTATGGATATAAACTGTATAAGGAATTAATTGGGCAATAATTCCCCTTAGTAATAGGAATTTAAGAGGTTATAATTGTTTTTAATTGCCTACATTAATAACTTAAGCAATAACTCAAAACGGTAACCATTATGTAGACTTTTACTGCGGTTTTTCAGCCTTCCTTATAACATTTCTTATTTTTCACCAATTTTAAAAAGGCAAGAGATACAGGATGATACAATAACTTACTGAAAAAATACTCGTTCTAAGACTTATGCAGTTTTCCTTATTAATTACTTGCTTAACATCTACATTAGGCCTATATTCTGCATCATTTTCAGATGTTAATAAACTAAGTCTAAATTTTTTATCACACCAATGTGAACTATGCATTACCTAAATGTGTCAAAGAAAACAAGATTATTTGGTATTTCGGTATTTCTGCAAGTGATTCAATTTTCAATATCTGATCTTATATTAGACCGATATCCGGCTTCATATTGCGCTTGCACCTGTGGACGTAGAAGCTTTACTATGCGGATTTTATTTAGTCCAACCACTAAATAAATCTTAAACAAAACTTCAAACAGTATTTTCCCTATTATTCGATGTATTGTTTTGGTGTACCTCAGATTAATATATTTTTAAATTCGTTTTCTAAATTTGAAATATTTCAACTACAAGGCGTATATAAAACGTAGTGCTCTTTGGCTGTTACGAAACATTGACTTGATATCATAGCTTGAACTCATGCCAAATTCTAGCAGCTAAGGGAACTGTTTTTATCACGCTACCTTACAGCTTCATAAATTAGACCATTTCGGCGTCATTCTAGTAGGCCTATTATACTTTCCGTTATTTCATTAGAGACGAAAAGGGTTTTACATTAATATTTATTTAATATTAAATTTTCTTACTTAACTGTGCATTTAAACAAAACATATTCTTAATTTTTTTAATTCTTTAATCAACGAGTGTTTTCAAACAAAATATAAAAAAAATCCTTACATTGAAATTTACGTTATGCTCAGTGAAAACGGATAGTAAAACTACGTGACTATGACTAATCCACATTTTACAGAATCCAAAATTTACAGAATGAAAGTCGGATTGTTAAAAGTTGTACATTGTTAACAGTTGTATCGAGTTTGATGTTTAACAATTAGTTAATGGAAGTTGGAAATGAGGTTTGAAAACAGTAAAGTAAAATTCAGGTTTAACAAATGAAGAACGCTTCTTTCGCAGCTTATGAAGAACCCTTTTCCCACCTACGTCATTTTCACTTTTCAACAAAACCTAGTCCGTAAACTGTTGTTTTAAACAAAGAATATTATTATGTTACGATTATATCCTTCCCCAAGTTGGTTGAGTCTATTGAATGTGTTTTGACCTTTTTACATTTAGGCCTAATATAAGGTGGGTACATTAACAGGTGTTCTTCCAACGAGATAGTATCGAAGATACTTAATAAATAAATATAATCTTAAATATGGTTAGTACTTAATCAAGTTTTCTTTTTAAAAAATTCAAAAGAACATTGAGACTTTTGATTATCGTCGTCAAAAATATTTTGTTCCTTATATTGAAATGGTATGAAATACTTATTTTATTGTGTAAATGTATTTTAGGTTAATTTTCAATTTCCAATTCAGAGCCCTGGGCAATTTTATTTTCCAGTAAAAGATTTAACAAACAACAGACACGGGGTTAGTTTTAGTTTGCCAAATAGGAGCAACAATAACATGTTCGTATTTTATGAAGCCTGTAGTTTACAGCAGTAGACAGCAGTTACCGATACAGAACTCCAAAAGACGAAAAAATAAATTTTAAAAAGCAAGATGTTGTTTTTGTTAACATCAAAGTCATTGGAAATATCCTTACACATTTTAAACAAACTTCAAAGAGTGCACAAAAACATTATAGGCCACAGCTTAAAAATTATAAAATTCTCATAGTTTTCCTTTAGGAATGCCAGGTGGGACCTTTTTTGTCTTAATTTATGATATTGATGCTATTATGTACCACTGAAATCATAATTGTGCTATTGGGAATGAGTGTGTCAACACAGGTTTTGCTTTGAAGACGGTGCAATTTTGCCACCTCAACTGACGGCTTAGCGTACCACTTTGGAAGTGAACAACCCTTTTAATGCTACCCATCTCGATCTAATGATTTATACAATTGAGTCTTTGTTAAAATTTTCATAATGTTTTTAAAATGTTCGTAAAAACCTTCAAAGTAATTTTAATATTTAAAAAGAAGGAGGGTAGTGTTGTTTTATATGCCATTTTGTTGGCCTTTGAAAAGTTGAGGCTTGTTTAGATAAAGTTTGATAAAAAACTTGTTTCAGTTTTTTTCTAAGTTTTTGTTTGCGATTCTGTTTGGGCTAGTTAGAAAATCTTCCTTTACTAATCAGTTCATATTTTCACTGATGTCTTTAGCTCTAAATTTGACAGAATCAATAACAAAAAAGTAAGACAAACGAGGCGGCACTTGTTCTACACGGTCCTAGTTAAAGGTAATTGATGGCGTGACACTTAAGTGCAACATTCCAGGACATGCAGAGAAAAATTAAACTACGACGTTTTCAGAAGTCATTTTTATAGATTAAAATTTACTCAGGTACAACTGAATATAAAAAAGTATATGAAAACAAACCCGCAAGATACAGTCAAACTAATTACGTCATCCGTTTTCATTGAACCTCTTTGTTTTAAAATTTTTGTTTTTTGTTCATCACGGGTAACTTTATTGTTCGATATATCACAAAGAAGCCACAGTAGGTTTGATTTATTCCTATTTGTTCAAGGTATGAATAAAATCCTACCAAAAACTTGTATTTCCTTGGGGACGGTAAACAAGGGGTAGGAAAAAAATCTTAAATGTAAGCATTGGTGAATATGTAGGCTACATCAAATTAAAAGGCTCTAAGAATAGAGAACAATCCTCAAAAGGATGACGAAGTCAAATTTGGCACGCGATCAAACTTTGCATTGAAATCATATTGCTGAAAACAAAAAATGCAATAACTCCCAATACACTCGACCTTTTATAAGGCCTGATTTGTGGCAAAAATTGCTGAGAATGCAAAGCTCTTTAAAATGATGTATCATATGACGTAGGCCAATGAAGGTGTTCCTTCCCAAGACTTCCTTTAGTGATGTCCCTAGTGGAAGTCATCAGGGAAACTGCATTGGCCTGCGTCATATGATACATCACTTTAAAGGGCTTTGCATTCTGAGCAATTTGCCACAAACCCGACCTAAAAAATTCGAGTGTATCGGGAGTTATTGAATTTTACGATTTCAGCAATATGATTTTAATGCAACATTTGGTCGCCTGCCATATTTTACTCTTTCAATTTTTTGAGGTCGTGTTTGCGGCATTGATCTCTATTCTTAGAGACCTTTAATTTTATGTACATATCGACCTATGCTTACATTTAACATTTCCTTTTGATTCTTTGTAGACCGTCCCTCCTTTGAGGTTCAAGGACAACAAGTACTCCATGAAGTAGATATTGTCACTCTAAATTAATTTGCAAACCTTTAGTTTTATTGCTTACATATTTTAAAGATATTATATCGATTCCAGACTTTTTTCCACCCTGTATTACCCCGTAGTTTTGAATAGATAATCCAATGATGTACTATTTTGTACTTAGGTCTTTAAATATGTTTAACTTTTGATAGTTTTGGTGAGTAACTTTTGTCTTATTAATGAAGTCAAACAAATATTAGAGTTAAATACGTAATAATGGTTGTTTTTATGTTTATTGGTTATCGGTGCTAACCTTTGGTGTATCCATGTCCTCTCAACTTCTCAGACAGGAACGTTTTGAGTAGAAGGACAAAACGAATGAGTTTGGTAACAGAGCTATTACCGCTTTTGTTTTATGCCTTCTATTGGAACAGAACTTTATGTAAGATTTAATGTTTAGGTACCAAGGTAATTTCAATGAAAGTGGCAGCCTTCTGTAACAGATAAAGATGACATAGCTAAACTTCCCCTGTAGTGTAATGTGTAAGGTATGTGTAAGGCAATGATAGCCGTGCAGTTAGAACTAACGGTGTCAGTCAGTCAGAGATTTGATTCTTGAGAATAATTAGATTCCTCTTATTTAAAGAAAAAGAAAGCAAATATAAAACCAACCCCATTAAATTACGATATAAAGCAACGATGAACAGAACAGAGTAGTTACAACTATATTTACGTATAAACTAAACTACACCCCGATGTAAGGGGACCAGAGGTGCAGTGCAGACAACTCAATTTATCAGACTCTGACAGACATGATGGCACTGATTGTGACACGAGCGAGGTTGTAGTGCCCAACGATGCGGTGCGGCACAGTTGATCGGCCCCCGTGGACCTGTGGACCCTCATTAACATTTAGCTGCGAATAATAAAACAGGTTATTTAGCTCATATTTATGTATTTTGTTTTATGAAATCTGAAACATTTTGCATTTCCGGTTTTCAATTAGACAATTTTCTCATCATTTTCCAATCATCATTTTCTTACCAATCATTTCTATTTCGTCCTGATTGACAAAGGTTTTTCTATTTGCTTTGTAATTATAAAATATTTATTCTTATAGTAATAAGAAGTAACCATCGTTAATTAATCCCTCATTCGGAATTAAAAATTTCATTGTAGGTATACTCATATAGTTTTATTTTTTACTTGTTATCGAAATGTATGCATTACACCTTCATTTCATGTTTACATTGAACGTGACAAAATATTATTGAAATTATTGAAAAAGAATTATTATTACTCTAAATTTTTTTAGAAAATGTTAAATTTACAAGTATTACAGGTACACATAGTTTACAGTTACATATTTCGTTCCAAGATTTTTTTATAATTGTCACTATACTGTATAACTAGTAAAAAAAATGTTTTGTTGTCAATTTCTTTGCACTTTATTTTTTCTTCTCTTATTGTATCTTCTTCCATTATACTTCACAGTCCATCTGGTATTTTATAAGTGCATTTATTACTTTTTTATGCCATTAAACCTTAAAATATTAACCTAATTAATCACCAAACTTAGAGGTGTCCACATTTTCGAATACACATCTTAACGTAGTTGTGCTGCCCTATCAGTTCGATCATTATCCTTAAATTTATAGAAAATAACATTATAAAAAAGTAAATGTTTTAAAAGGTCTGTTGTTGTTTATTTTACGTTGTAATTCGTAAAGTCTACCTGAAACGAGAAGACAGCTGTTTTAGGGAAACCACTGACTGGTTCTATAGGGTACAACACTTTCTGATTTTTTAACATTTATTATCACAGTAAATGTCTAATTAAGTACACTAAACGTGCCTTGCAGTCTTTTATTTTGGCATAACGTGCTTGGAAATTGCATTTTACATACATTTTAAATACGTGTTAGCACGCAGGCCTCCACACTGGCATGTTTCGTCTAATTTTGGGACGTTATACCTGCACAACCTTCAATTCACGTGTGGTGTATAATTGATGTATAATTTTGGTGTAAAATTCCCCATGATTCAATTTATCACCATTTTTCATAAGATTAACATTGAAACTTTGAAAGCCTTTAGGGCGTAGCCCTGGTGGCCGATGTGAACTATAAAAGTGATTCTGCTCCTTTATATGAGCTTTTCTAACGTAAGCATAAATTTCGCCCACGATAACACAAATAATCAACAATATAATAAGGTAGGTAACATCAACAAAAATAAATAAAACAGTGACGTAGTTGGTGTTTCAGCTGATAACAACTGTCAAATATATGTGAGGTAAATGGTATTGTTAACATGGAATTTCGAATCAACTGTAGTTATCACCTACTGTTAAAGTAATGTAGTTTTGGTGGATGCACACGAGCTGAGAAAAAAAGGGGGAAAAATCACACTTCTTGTCTATTATAAAAATGTTCTAAAACAAACAGCTGATATATAGATCTAAAGAATGAAATGCCAACATCATAAACAGATCTTTTGAGGTTAGCTCACCAAAAAAATTAACACATTTTTTTACCGTGCAACTCATTACTGTAATGACAAACGCAGACATTGTAAACTAATAACAGATCTGAAAACCTTTTATTCATGCAGTTCAGTTTTTCTAGCCTTGCATTAAGTACATCGAAATTACACTATCTATTGATTTTTGACTTAGGTACATGTTGCTAATTTCTATAAAATTGTATTATTTATTAATTCACTATAAATACCTCATTAGGCACTTAAATACAAATTTTTTGAATGATGGATCTATTTAAAAAATAAGCCAACCAAAGCTATTTCTAAGAATTCTGCAGAATACCATATTCCTGCAGGGTGCGCTGAACATATCCCCGCGAATCGCTCGCTCCGTATATCAGTCACGTCCGTCTGGTTGTGACTCGCTATCACTCTTTTACACAACTGTCAACTTTCCGATGCTACATTTTTCATATTGAACTTTTACTGAAAGTAAGCAATATAGATATCCCAAGAGGTTAATCACATCCTCGTCCCTCGATATATTTGAATCATAAAATAGATTTTTATTTACATTTCATACAGCAATTTTTCCGTTCCATGTTTGTCTAATAAATAATTAATGTGCCATTATTTGTTTGTATGTTTTTATATAATTTTTCTTTCAAAGGTATAGTAGTTTTTATTCATGATCAAGTAATCTATTTATTACAATGCATTATTTGATTTTCTTCAACTCTTAAAAACACGTCGACTTTTATGTTTTGTTTTTCTTATATCCTGAAAATAAATATAGTATATAGGCCAGTTAAATATTCTAATAGTTTTATACTAATTAACCTTTTCCTCATATTGTAAAATTTTTTGCATTAGGACTAAATTGGCCTATGTAAGATTTTACGATTTTAATTACTCCGAACGCACGATACGGCTGGATAAAGACAAATCAATATAAACTTAGTTAAAAAATAGGATACGAAACCCAAGGAGTCAACATTTTTCAATTGTATAAAGTTAATAAATTACAAACTTTTCAATTGTTGAAATAAGGTGTTGCAGCGAAAAGAAATAATCAGTTCATCTTTGTTTCAAAACGACAAAACGACAGTAAGTCCCAAGTTGAGAATGCAATAAGGAGTCTTGTAATGTTTAAAGTGGTTGTAATTAATGCACAAGTTTGTCATGAATCCAATTAAGAGTCTCAAAGCAGACCAACTGTTAATACTTTACGACTACGAAGTGACACTCTAACAAACTTTAAACTTAATCATCTTCGCTAAAATAACATACCTTCAAATCAAAAGACAAATTAATAGTTTTACTTAAAATACCTATCATTAGTTTATAATTTATCTCATCAATAAAGACTTATAATCTATCATTTGTTCATTGTTAAAAATATTTTTTAATTTGTTATTAATATAACACTTGCCAATAAAAAATGAAACTTACTTAAAATGAACATATACTTCAGTGAAATTTAATCATTCAACTTATTAAGACATTGGTATTGTAGTGACAATGCTAATCTTTAAGAAGAATTGAAATTCATTTCTAACTTTATTTAAATGTCAAGATTTTTGTTAGTTGCAACCAGTTTGCTGTCCTTCCTGCTAAGCACATCTATTACTTGAGTCAGCAAGTAAAATATCAATTATAATTTTATGCTTGAATTCTTTCGTTTTTTCAATCTGCCTCAATTGAATCACAAGACTGTAGTTCTAGTTAATAAATTACAATATTATCCTTATCCCCTCACTCAAAACTGAATTAAAAATTTTGTTATTTTCTTCAATACTTCAGATTCGGGATTGATTTAAGTAATAGATGTTTTACAGATCAAGAATTACCGCATCATCACTGATATGTCAATATAAAAGATTAGTCCTCAAGAATAATGTTGGAAGCTAAACACTAAAAGGACTGCATTAAACACAGTTTTAAACCAGGACTATGGAAAAAACGGAGAAAAAATAAAAGATAAATAAAAAAAAATAATGTTGTCTATTAACCTACATTACAACGGTTTCCCCAGTTCTGGTTTGAAACACCACTCTATTCTATGATGATATTTGTTATCGGAAAAGTTACCTTGACGCAATGAAGTTCTGGGACTTAACACAAGACCTCAGGAATAATGAAAGGATTAAAATTTCTAATATTATTAAGCCTTGCAACAGATAAAAATTGAAAAAAAAAAACACGATTTGAATTTGGTATTGTATTGTGAAAATGGAGTTCAGTGCTTTAACACTGTAGTTTATATTAGTAATTAAACATTTGTATTATAATAGTAAAATTACAAATAAACATTAAATTGATAAAGCGTGAGTTTTCAGTAAAACGCAAAACACAAACAAAATCCAGGTAACAACGACACGCCCCGCTATTTGTTCGTGCACAACAATGGTTTGGCGTTTTGTTTGGCCGAGGTTCTTCACCTAGTAAAACAAAAAAACACTGCATAAAAGCTAAAAGCTGGCCAGCAGTGGATTTTAGTTTTCTAAAAAATATAAAACTCATTCGGCAAATCGAACCATAGTACGTTATATTGTTGACTTCACCGTTTTAAATGCCATCCATTGTTTTTACACAGTATAAAAAATTTCCCTTGTCTCAAAAACATGGGATCATAACTTATCAACACATTCAATTCTTTTTAGACAAGTAAGATTTTTTATACTATGTACAGGAATGGATTACTGTATAATTTAAATGTTAAGTTAAACAATTTAATGTACTATTGTTCCATCTGAAAATATTTTTACCGCATTTCCCAATAGGGAATACGCTATTACGGTAGTACCCATTGGCGAGCCCCCCCCCCCTAAACAAATTTTTTTTTTGCCGCGAAAATTTTTTTTGCCGTAAAAATTTTTTACCGCGAAAATTTTTTTTACCTCAAAAATTTTTTTACCGCGAAATTTTTTTTTACCTCACAAATTTTTTTTCCTCGAAATTTTTTCCCCCTAAAACATTCTTTACCGCGAAAAATTTTTTACCTCAAAAAAATTTTTTTTTACCTCAAATTTCTTTTAACTCAAATTTCTTTTAACTATAAATTTTTTTGCTCATACCAGAATGATACACTTCTCCGCGTCATCCACAGCAATCCGCGGCAAATCCGCGGCAATCCGCGACAATCCAAAATAGTAGAGGCATTTGTCCAGTGCAGCTGTGAGTCATGAATAATAATACAACTCTTTTTAACATTTGTTGTATGGGTAATCCGCGGCAATCCGAGGCAATCCGCGGCGAATCCGCGGCAATCCAAATTATTAGAGGCATTTGGCCAGTGCAGTTATGAGTCATGAATAGTAATAGGCCTACAACTCTTTTTAACATTTGTTGTATGGGTAATCCGCGGCAATCCGATTCAATCCGCGGCGAATCCGCGGCAATCCAAAATAGTAGAGGCATTCGGCCAGTGCAGCTATGAGTCATGAATAGTAATATAACTCTTTTTAACATTTGTTGTATGGGTAATCCGCGGCAATCCGCGGCGAATCCGTGGCAATCCAATATAGTAGAGGCTTTCGGCCAGTACATCCATGAACCATTAATAGTTTTGCAACTCTTTTCAACATTTGTTGAATATACTTTCATATTGAACATTTTTGTATTTTCATTTTAAATTTTGCATATAACACACAATGTGTTACATTGATACTTTTCCATTTCATTTACGCTTTTTGTTCTGTATTAAAACTTAAGTTTTAAGATTCCACAGTAATCTTCTACTGCCTCTGGGACTTCCACTCGTAAGACAACTGACTCTGTGCAGCTCCTCGGCGACTCTTCCACTGCTCACATTGATGCGATGATCAGAAGACTTCACTAAATTGTATAAACACTACCATCGCTTACTATTCACATCTATTGGCTGGATTGTAAAACAAAATTTCTCTTGTATGTTAAGATATTTCTTTTCTTGTAATAAAAATTAGCACTTAACAAACATCATTCTTTATTGTCATTTGTATGTAAGTTTCACTTTTGAAGAGGCTCACTATTTCAAAGTCAAAAGTGCATTTGTAAAAGTTTTCAAAGTCTAATAGTTTAACCTTTCTGCACACTCGGCATTACATTTACTATTTAAGTCAAAAGAGTTTGTTAGTTTAGTCATTGCACATATATGACATAGCATTTAAAAGTTTTAAATTTATAAGTGAAAAGAGTCTATTTGTTTAACCTTTCTGCAGACTTGACATTACATTTTACTTTCAAAGACAAACGAGTCGAGTCAATTGGTATTTTACTTTCAAAAGATTCTGATAGATTAGTATTTGTACACCTCTGTGTAGACACGTCATTTATATTTTTCTTTTCACAAGTCTGACAGTGAATGATCTTAAGACTAAGTTTAGGACTGGAAAATGAAAACAATCATATCAATACAAACGATTAGGTTTATTGAAAAATCTTAAAACTAACATCAAGTGTATTGAAAAAATCAATCATCAAAATAGAAACTTCATACATTATTCAACTAAGATAAAATTTTTAAAATAAACAACAAAATTAATTTGATTCATTAATAAAACTTTACAAGAAACAGCAACAA
Organism: Neoaliturus tenellus; assembly: GCA_030545055.2. Classification (NCBI taxonomy): domain Eukaryota; kingdom Metazoa; phylum Arthropoda; class Insecta; order Hemiptera; family Cicadellidae; genus Neoaliturus; species Neoaliturus tenellus. The sequence goes on along the minus strand of JAQYXR010001522.1, from coordinate 620 downwards.
ATAAATGTCCATATCACAGTTCATCACAGTCCAACACACTACTAATACCCGAAGAGCGCCTAAACGATCACACTCATGCGACATAAATTAAATTGTGTATTCGTCTACGTCCATCGGTGCAGGCAGAGCTGGAGGTAGCGGTGGTGCTCTTGGTGGTATTGCATAGTGCCCCCACGGAAGAGTGTGTATTCCATCCTTTGGCATCACGTATCGTTTGTCATCAAACGGAGCCAGAGATCTTTTTCTCACTACCACTGAATAAATCATATGGTATTTACTTTGAAAGCGTTGATATTCCGTACTCTTTGTCGTTCTGTTATGCAGACAATCGATGTAATCTTGTACGGTTGGATCACGCAGAGCGACGGCACGATTAACGCCCTTCGCACGTTTGATGGGGGGAGGCGTGATGCAATCATCTCCTTCAACTTCATTATTACAAGTACACCTGCCGAATGCCATACAGTAGAGTTTGGCCATCAATCCGACAAACATTTCAATGACCACTCCTCCGGCTTCATCCTTAAACTTTCCCAACACCCTAGCATTCCGTCCATCATAGCAAATGTGGGTCCTGGGATAATTACTTGTATCGAAATCGTCCAGGTGTGTCAACATGT
>JAQYXR010001521.1:0-30953 GCA_030545055.2 Neoaliturus tenellus | reverse complement strand
ATAGGCATGTTGATGTGGAATGAATTGCTGTCGTACGGAATTGTGCGATTAACTAATTTATGGGATACAACTAATATCTATTTGGGGAAAGATTTAAATTGAACAACTAATTAGAATGTGTTGTGACATTGTAGCCTATGTCTCAGGTAACAAAATAAGTGTTAAGTAAGAGTAATTCTACAATACTTACATTACTTGATTTTTATTAATTTGCAATCATGGATTTTAAATTGTATTGTTTTTTCGCTCTACAATCTATTTACCTTTAATATTGTAAGCATAATTATTATTAAGTTACTTGCTTGTTTTGAGGTCTTAGCTAAAATCATTCTTTGTATGTATTTATTTGTAGGCTAGGCCTAGGATGTACGCCGGTTGACTTTAGACGGTTAGATGACGTTCCACTCTTCACATTCGAGGAGATGGAAACCTCCGTTCTCTCCCTAAAGAGCAACAAGGCTCCTGACCCGGACGGGATTCCCAGCAAGGCTTTAAAGAAAGTATTTTCAATTAATGATGACTTGTTGTTGAGAATGTACAACGCCTGTTTGGTAGAAGGGGTGTTTCCGGCTTTCTATGGAAAACCGCAAGACTCATGATCATGACGGGACTCATGCCCCCGTCAGTATGGCTTCAGAAAGGGACGGTCAACGATTGACGCTATCACCGAAGTCCATGGAGAGCTGTGAAGAGAGCCGAGAACCACAACCATTTCCCTCGCTGAGTAGTGCTTCTTGTTACGCTTATGTCAAGAATGCCTTTAACTCGGCGAGGTGGGTCGATATGTTGGATGCGCTTCGCAACACCTTTCGCGTGCCTGTATATCTGTCGAGACTCATCGAGAATTATCTCAGCTCTCAAAGCCTTATTTACGACACAAGGGACAGAACGTGGACGATGGAAGTCACTTCTGGTGCCGCGCAAGATTCAATACTCGGCCAGGATCTCTGGAACGTTGCCTATGACATCTTCCTGAGGTCGGAGATGCCTGAGGAAACCACTTTGGGTGGGTACGCCGATGATGTCGCAGCTCTCATTGGCGCACACAACGTTGAGCTGGCCCAACTAAAGTTGAACCGAGTCATGCGTGTGGTCAACACATGGATGTCCGATCACGGTCTCTCGCTTGCTCTCCGTAAGACGGAGATTGTGATCCTTACGAAGAAGAGAATAGACACCGTCGTTCTGTTCCGAGTGGGAAGGGAGGTGGTCCAATCAACTCGTTCTGCTAAGTACTTTGGGATTATGGTGGACACCAAGTTAAGCTGGAGGAATCAGATCTTCCGTACGGCGGACAAGGCCGCTAAGGTAGTCACTTACCTTAGTAGGCTGATGGCCAATGTCGGGGTTCCACGATCCAGCAGAAGACGTCTGTTGATGTCCGCGGTTCAGTTCGTGCTTCTTTATGGAGCAGAGGTATGGGCAGACGCTCTCGATAAAGGGTAGTACAGGTTGCGACTCGCCCGAGTTCAACGTCGAGCGGCGCTCGGGGTGTGTTCCGCTTACCGGACAGTGTCCGAGCCTGCCGCCCTGGTGGTCGCCGGAGTTATCCCTGTCAAGCTCTTGGGCAGGAGAGAGGAAGGCAATTTATCAGAGACAAGTCGAGATTGGCAAGGACACGGCAAGAACAGAAGAGCGCTCCCGAACCTTCCAGCAGTGGCAACACAGCTGGGAGCACGACACCCGAGGACGATGGACTGCGCGACTTATCAAGCACGTCCAACCATGGGTGGAACGGCGGCCAATTCTTGACAATTCACGGCTATTTTCGGTCGTACCTGAACCGGATGGGCAAGACCGGTTCACCGGACTGCATTTATTGCCCGGGCGTTTCCGACGATGCGGAACACACATTCTTCCGCTGCCCCCGTTGGGAAGAGTCCCGCGTGAAGGCCACACAAATTTTTGGTGCATTTTCGGTGGACTCGGTCTGCCAAAAGATCTTGGAGGATGAGGGCAACTGGGATTGTTCATCACAGTTCGTCCGGGGCATCCTCCTGGAAAAGAATCCCGATCTGGACCGCGAAGTGGCCCAGATCCCTTGATCGAGTGGCTGGATAAGGAGCGAGCCCCACCGGCGTTAGCCAAATTTAGGCCTAGCCTGACGAAATGTGATAAACAATTCCAGGTTACAATCCTAAAGAGTAGAGGAGGTTTTTTAGTGGGTAAACCCGTTTTTTAGGGGAGCCCCACACTACAGGCTTGCCACCTGTGTGCGTAATGCATTTCTCTCACCTCTCCCTCAAAAAAAAAAAAAAAAAAAAAAAAAAAAAAAAAAAAAAAAAGAATCATAAAAAGCGTCACCTAATAACTTAAAAAGTGAGTAAAAATTCTCGTACGGGACGGACATCGGAGCGTATTCCTAGTTTATCCTTTAATGTTGGCAGTAATGGGTAGCTAATGAACTAAAGTTTTACTACATCAGCTGACTGTTGGCTCATTGCTGTTACATTACCCTCATTCTTGTTATTTAAAAAATGGTGATTAATTACGTTGAAAAGGCTTGTTGTGTGCTTGAACTAGAGATCCCAATCAGTTACTCTAGTGCAAACGTTAAAAATGCGCTTTGATAAAGTTCCGCCAGGTGGAAAATATGTCTATGATTGGCACAAGAAAAAAAACAGTCAGTATGTGCAAATAAGAAAAGTTCTGGACGGCCATCGCTAGTAGAAGAACGTGTTGATATAGTTGAAGCTGCTAATCCTGCGCAATCTAAAAATGTCAACGTCTAGGTTAAATGTTTAACTTCGAATTCCACAGTAATTTGTTTGGAGAGGCTACAGCTGTTGCAAGAATTACGTAATGATGATAAGGAGATACGTTTGGCATTCTCTTTGACATTTGGAAGAAGATGACTACATTTAATCTTTGGTGACGAATCAACTCTCTATATAAGCAGAAAAGTTAACCAGCACAACGTGCTTATCTAAAGAACTGAAAATCCTGGATAAATTGTTCAACATGAGAGGGATTCTCCTAATTCAAGAAGTACGGTCTCAGGCACATCCTACTTGGACATGGTTAGTGAATGGCTTAAATATATTGATGACTTTATATTAGTTCAAGATGGAGCTCCGCCACATTTGCACCATGGTGTCGGAAGTTACGTTGATGCGCAATTACCTATTCGCTGGTTCGGTCGTGACACCGACGACAATGTCACACTCATGCGTTGGCTACCTCGCAGTCCGGACTTGACCCATGCGACTTCTTTCTGTGAGGTTAAGTGAAAGTCCAAGTTTTCACTCCCCCATTACCACTGGGCCTCTTCGAATTAAAGCAGAGAATATCAAGAACTGTTGAGAGTGTTGATGTGAATACCCTTGGAAAAGTCATTTCAAAATTTGACTATAGAACAGATGTCGTGTGACCAGTGGGGCACATATAGAACATCTTAAGCTTACTAAAGAACTTTAAAATATCCTCTTTTTAAGGTTAATATTTATTTTTTCTGTTGATTAAATATGTTTAGTTTTATTAAAAAAGTGTGTATTTATTTTTTAGTAACCTTGTACTTGAAATATTTATAGGCCTAACTAAACAAATTCTTAATTTCTTAAGAATTTCTTGAATTCTTAAGTTTATTACTGGAGTGTCAGTGTGTAGAAATTTACTTGAGTCTTATTTTTAAACGACTTATCTTTTTTAAACTCATTTTGTAGAATTATATTAATTCTAACGCTACTCCAATACACTCTCTATCTTCAATTCTGTTCAGTACTATGTAAGAGATAAGTTAAGATTTTCACATTATTTTGCGTGTGTTCGCTACTACTATAAGATGTCTCTTCATCTTCCATGTTAAGTAAAGTCAAGTAGTAGGTTTTTTCCAGACAAATACATTGAAACAAATTTAACCATAACCATTAAATACTTATATGATTACTAAATAAAAATAGATTCATTGACTGTAACAAATCAACATGAATACATTTCAGTGTAACCAACAATGGCCAAATTAGGAGTTGGTGTTATCCCAATGACTTTGAAGTCGAGCACTTGGTCAGGTATCCGACCACGCTGGCCACACCCGGTAAGTGCCTCTCACTTTAGTTCTCCAATTGCACCGCTGCCATTTGGAGTAGGCGCTATTGACTAGATTTTACTGGGGGACTCTTGTGGTTGAGTTACAGAGACATTCTAACTTGGTTGTTTTTATTAGTGACATTAATTTATTTCGTTTAAATCCCGTGTTTAAGGCTGCACGATAATGAAAAATCATAGTTTTATCCAGCGTCTAATACAAAGAGTACTGCGATCAATCCAGTGTTCTTTATTATTTTTAATTATTCGTCTATCTCCACAAAAAGCTACAGCCTAGACCCACCCCTCGGCTGTGTTACTACTGCCGCCACATTCGACGGTGACTCCTTTATCTCTTCGTTTTACCCGACCCCAGACGAGGGTTGGATACTAAGGACGGGTCGGATTAGGCTTACATATTTAGGGACTCGAATTAGTACTAATGCCTGCAAATTAGAAAAGTGTGTAGTGGCTTACTCTTAAAACAGGGGTTGTATTTCCACTGTTAGTATTATTATATAATCTAATTGTACGTATTTTTCATCACACTGTACGGGAAACAGCTATATTCATCACCAGCTGAGAGTGTAGAAAAACCGTTTTCCCTCTCTAGAGAGAGAAAATCAGCTGTTGATTTTCCCACACTAGTAATTAGTTATGATTACTGACACAAGTAGCGCTAGCAGTGCTAAGAGTATATTATTCCCTAAATCAGCTGTTCTCAATAATGTAATCAGCTGTGTAAAACAGAATCACTGTTTTCATTGTACTGCGGAAATCAATTGAGCATCCATAGGTGGTTTCTTAAACTTGCATTATTTAATTAATTACTATTATTAATTATCTACAGTGTGATGACAAATATCGTTCATAACTCGAGTAAAAAGTGTTATTCCGTGCCTTGATCGAAATTCCGCGCTCGGCTAAAGCCTCGCGCGTAAACTCGATCTCGGCCCGGAAAAGACACTTTCCACTCTTGTTATGAAATATACTATTCCTTAACTTAGCCAATATAGTAGTTTTCAGTACTAGTCTCGAAAGTGACTTATTGCGGAGAGAGATGGTATTACGCGCGAGGCGAAGCCGAGCGTGGAAACCCCGCAATTGAACTTTTGAGAAGAGTATTGAACATTATTTTCTCTTACGATATCGAAAAACTTGTTAACACAAGAATTTTTTGTTTATTCGACCTGTTAGTATCAAGAAAACACCGAACTCATAACGCCGAGTTTCGATGCTTATGTCGAGACACACCTGCACGGAACTAAGCGTTGTGCAACAGCTGATCAGCCTGCACCGCTAAATTCCGTAACGGTTTCTTGCCGTGCACCATATAAGCACAGAGAGCAAAAGTTGTGTAATTTTGCCGTGTAGTAGCGGGAATAACCTACTTTCTCAGCTCATTTAACGTTTAGAATGTGGGTGGGATAATTATAGTTACTTTTCATTCTTTGATGTTTATGAAGTTTTGCGTATTCCCCGGCCCACGTTGTTATTATTCCGGGGTCTGGTAAAGCTTACATAGCTTACAGTCATGAGAGAGTTTAGCGAGAATCAATAGTGATATAATTAGATGAATTTTCTCCAATTAAGGAACGCTAACCAATTCTCTTAATTAATTGAACCTCCATCGTCCTACTCGAACAGTAGACGAAATTTAATACAATTTTCAAAATTTGATAATTTTAATGTTTTTAATAAAGATTATAATTGGATTAACGGATTGAAGAGGAGTTTATCCTCAAACAAGTTTGTTAAGTTCCTCAGTGTATTGATGAAACCCGATTTCAAAGGCGAACGGTAACTTTCGAATTAAGATCATGATCATCCTCAAACTTTCACAGTACATTTTGGCTTAATTTGTAAATAGCTTTTTGATGTAGAAGTCATTCTGTGCATTAAAAGAAAATGAGCCGAATTTAAATTTCCCACAATAAACTCTTAGGAGGTTCTATTAGTGGTGCTTGAATTGTTACTTTTATTCGTCAGGTAAGGATTTGAAATCCATTTGCCACCCTCTATTGATACTACTCGAAATAAAATTTGTTGTTTTACAAATATATAAAAAATAACCAACGAATACCAGAAATCTTTATTTTGTATGGACTAATAATAAAAAATATGTGTTTTTACAAAGTAATAATAATAAATGTTTGTAAAGATTGAAACTGACAGTCAGTCCAAATCAACTATCAGCTGGCGACTGCAAAAGCAGTCAAATGTCAGAAGAGAAAGTAAGATAGTGAACAAGGAGTTCTCACAAAGGTTATTTTTTTTCAACTTTTAAAGGTTAATCAAATTATATAGAGTCTAATGCAAATTTTAGTGGATGTACGAATGTGTCTTAATATATTACAGTATTAACATGTGTTTTATTTTATATGTAAAAAAAAATAATCATAGGGCAGTCCATTTTTTTCCGTGCACTCAGGTTAAGCGTACTCCTAGTAAACCAAGGAATCATCAATATATAAATCTTAATATACAGGGTGTTCGGAAAAAACGTTTCAGGAATTCAGGAGGTTATTGTTCACATCAAAATAAGCAAAAAAGTTCCTATAAACATATGTCCTAAAATGCTTCGTTAACCCGCTAGCCGCCATTTTGTTTTTTACACAAAATAATTTGTATTTCCGTAATGAATCATTGTATTAAATTAATATTTGGCATGCACCTTCATCATAGCAATACCCATTTTCAAGAAAAAAATTATTTTTTTCCAATGTGTATTTTCAAAATGGCGGCCATTTTAAAATTTTAAACTAAAATATCTCAAAACCGGTAAATTTTATGAAAATTTTATTAGACACAAAAAAGTTGACGAATTTAATTATCTAACCAATGGTACCAAGTTTGTAAGGATCTGACAACAAATAACGGAGTTATTGAGATTTTTCTGCATAAAAACATTGATTTTGCATTGTAATTAATGCAAATTAAGGTAATTTAATTGAAAAATCTCAATAACTCCGTTATTTGTTGTCAGATCCTTACAAACTTGGTACCATTGGTTAGATAATTAAATTTGTCAACTTTTTTGTGTCTAGTAAAATTTTTATAAAATTTACCCGTTTTGAGTTATTTGGTTTAAAATTTTAAAATGGCCGCCATTTTGAAAATACACATTGGAAAAAAAATAACTTTTTTCTTGAAAATGGGCATTGCTATGATGAAGGTTCATGCCAAATATTAACTTGATACAATGATCCATTACGGAAATAAAAATTTTTTAGTGTAAAAAACAAAATGGCGGCTAGCGGTTAACGAGGCATTTTAGGACATATGTTTACAGGGACTTTTTTGCTTATTTTTATGTGGGCAATAACCTCCTGAATTCCTGAAACGTTTTTTCCGAACACCCTGTATATTCGTGTGTTTTTTTATGAGTTATGTGTTTTATTTATATTGATTTTCAATAACTTTAGTCTTGAGATAATGCCCTAAAACATTGGAAGGACGCTTAGTAATTTTCCTTTTTGATTCAAAAATATTTATAATTTAAGTTAACAAAATTTAAAACTATTTGTAAGAAATTTTGCAGAAAGGCAATATTTGTACTAGCTAGGTCGAGCAAAAGTGTGCAATAGTTTGCAAACATATTAAGAATACAGCCAAATCTTTCATTTGATCGGGAGGTCTTGTCAAACATTTATAAAGAGCAGTGTGAAATGGTTTAGTCCGAAAAATCTTCAAGACTCAATATCCAAAATAATTATACACTATTCATTTGTTTATTCGCGTCAACTTCCAATTGCTAAATTTAATTTTAATAATTTCATAATCCTATGAAAATGATTTTCATTCAGTTTGATGTTTTTATTTTTTATAAAATTGCATTTAATTATTCTTAACTCTCATGTAAATTGTTAATTGTTAAGTTTGTTAATGCGTCTTATGAATATGTTAAGGTTTGCTGCATCAATATGTATAGTTGTAGAAGATAATTTCATAACATTATTTTCTCATACGAGGTTTCTGAACTTATCGAATACAGACGTCCTTTGTGCTGTTGAATATGAAATTTAAAATAATATTTCTTTTCGAGAAAAGAGCAGGTTACGTGTACAGTTTACTTTTAAGTAAGCAATGTGTCATCATTAAATGTGTAAAAATAAAACATACCATGTACAGGGTGAGTCTCGTAAGGTGTCCTAAATGGATTACAGACAAACGCTTTGTCCTACAACCTTCGAACATCAAACAATATTTTGCCACTACAAGGAACATCGTAAAAATATTTTGACTATGTATTAATTTAGGGTATTCCGAAAACTATGGACCGCATGTTTGAATCTCAGTATTTCAAACGTAAATATATGGCATGTTATGCATAACTTAAAAAGTCTAGGAAAAATTAACATTTTTTTGGAAAAGAACTTAAATATGTTCAACCGTTTCAAAATGGCGGCCATTTCTCTGAAAAAATTCTATTGTTACACTATAGCCTGTATTTTCCTCATGCACCTAGAATCCCGCCGATTTGAAATTTGTAATCCTTGATAACTGAGATTTCCTACTATATATCACATATAGATAGGAATATTATTAACAACAAACAATTTTTTTTTAAACATTATTTTCCTTTTTAAATGCATGTTATTTTTTACTATACATTTTTGTAAGATCCAAGCCTTCTTATTTGATGTTTTATTAGAAATAACATACAATTGATTAAAAAAATAGTATATTTCCTCAATTACCACGAAAACTAATATAGAAACAGAATGGATGTAACTTAGGAGTTGTTAGAAATTTTTAAAAACCCTTTATATGTCACTTGGCATATGTATACATAGTTATGAACCAAAAAAAAAAATAAATAAATAAATCAATTTTAAATGTTCTTCGGTGACAGTTAAAACCTAATATTAACCTCTGGTGGGCTTTCTCCAGGCTAGATTTGAAGTTTAGTTTAACCGGTAGTGCAATACAGTTAAACCCATGTTTTGGATTAATCTCTTTTTTCTAACATAAAAAATCTTCTGTTTACGTTTTTAAACTTTGCGACTCGAGTGTTTTGTGCATCGATTGTGTTATTGTGGATTAAATAACTGATATGCATAAGTTGATTTCATACTTTTGCTCTATAACCGAAGAAGGAAGAGATCATAGAGATATTGAATGAAGTTTATGACGATGATTTTAAATAGAAAAGGAAATTCCGTGGAGGACCAGTTAAAATTAGGTATATAACTGTTAGGTTAGAGTAACTGTAGAAAATGAGACGATGCAGAATTTTTCACAAATTTCACAAAGAGAACGAGAACAGCAAACCTTGTTATGGAGTTGATTGACAATGAAATATTGAGCAAAAAAGATAGAAACCGTGCAATTCCACCCCCAGCGAAGTTCTTCATCGCTTTCGCAAGTATAATCATAGAAATTTCCTATGGCATTAGCAGAACTATGTAATAATTTCATACATATTCCAAGTGAAGAAAATGCCCTCCGAGTAACATAAGCTGATTTCTACTAGGAAGCCAGGTTTCCTTATCGTGTTGGGCCACTTGACTGTACAATGTTATAATAAAATCTCTCGGATGTAATGCGCCTGAATTTATTTGAATGAAAAAGGGTATTTTTTCCTTAAATGTCCAATGAGTTTATGATTTAAACTCATTGATATTTAAATATTCACAATATTGTGTTGATTCTTACATATATTGTAGAGAACTGGCAAAATATAGCAACGCAAAATATAGCAACGCCAGTGTTGCACAATATCTGTGTTAAAGAAGGAGAAGACATTCGACCAGTAACTACCAAGAGTTGGCGGCAATTGAATCTATACGAGCCACCTGTCCACGTAATGAGCACTGTCCATGAGAGAAGACGCACTCTCGGTGCGATATGCCAACACGTTGAGATGGGAGAGCTTAATCAGTAATACTTTAATATACCCACCAAGATTAAATATATATTGTATATATACCCCCCGTCGCAGCAGACCTGCGTACTCAACGAATTTCCAAATTAGTAATATTAATTTGGCCAGATAAACCTGTAAACCAAATATCAGCACATGCACATAAATAGGGAAATAAATGTCTATTATCCTATGATAAATATAGGGAAAGAGTATGCAGGTATGCTGCCATGGGGAACACTTAAAGTAGGTTTTTAGCATAAAAAGAAATATTTCGACCATATGAAGCCATATACTAAGTTTCATCAATATCTGTCCATTGCTAAAAAAGTTTGAATATTCTCCATATAATTAACATGAGAAAAGAGTATGCAGGTTTGCAGCCATGATAACTACAAAACCCAAGATTTTTTTATCATAAATGGATGGAAACCTAATGAAGCTGAATATCAAGCTTCATACAAAAATATTGGTTAACAAGTGAAATATTAACACATTCTTATTATTGGAGCCCCAAAATACAATGTACTGTCTTTAGAATTTTTAATTTCTCGGTAACCAATGGAGATAGAGCAAAGCTTCAAAATACTAAATTGTGTGTTTTTTTGAGCTAAATCCAATGGTCAAAATATAAATTTAAAATTTTTTGAAATTACATATGAAAAATAAAAAAAAAACCATTCTTGGGGTTCAAAACCCCCCAAAACTACCGCTTCCGGTAGGCCGATATGTCTGGTTTACGAACTCATCCGAATTAACGTAGTATTACACATCTCTACCAAATTTGGTGTCGATTAGACCATTTTTACGAGAGTTATCGTGTCTAGGGACACATATATACATATATATATTTTAATGACTATTATTTTTGGTCTCTGGGCACCTTAAAACGGAAAAGTAACATGGTCCCGGGCTTAGGTCTTACCATGAGACCTACCGTAATAGCTTATTTCCTATGGGAAATTCTCTAAAACTTGCTTAGATCTAGTGTGTCACAAGAATGACGGACATTAATTGTTTGTTTTTGTTTAGTTCAAATTATTGCTCTTCCTTTTGTTTGTTGAAATAGGAAATGGTACAATAAGAAAAATATTTCACTGTACCATGATGGTTTAATTAATGAACTAGGGCTGGAATAACCTAGAACTGGAAAATCCCCGATTATTTCTTTGATTTTCACATCAGTTTCAGTCACTATTGGCGGTGTGAAAGGCCCACCACCAGTGCTACAAACATATTTTTTATCTTCTGCCCATGTATTTTTGGCATTCTTTTTTAATATTCTTGTACTTCATCCTGAGGGCAGTCCAGTCACAGTAGAAAATTCCGCTCTCGGCGTTGAATTCATTTTTAATAGCCTTCAAGGCGCTTTTCTTTTCCTTCAACGTAACGTGATCAGATTTCTTGCATTCTACTATATCTTTTTTCCCCGACAACCAGGTTTATGAGCAGAGAAACCTCCTTTTTCTTACATTTTTTCCTCTCTTTAAGCCTTTTCCTTTGTTTCCACACTCTCCTAACGTCACTTCCATTCGGTACGACAAATTAGTTTAAAATATAGCGGGTGCAGCATGATGAAGGAAAGATATTTTTAAAGTAAAACGAAAATATAACCTCAAAAGCTGACTAAAATGTCGTAAAATTAGTCGGCAATTTATATTTTCTCCAAACAAATGGCCACCATTTTTTAACGGTTTAAGTTATTTAAGTTCTTTTTCCACCAAAATGTGTATTTTTCCTTGACCTTTAAAATGATGTTTCATATGCCATATGTTTGTTTTTGAAAATACTGAGATTTGAACATGTGACACATACTTTTTAGAATACAGTACCCTGTATTAATACATAGTTTAAGATATTTTACCATATTTCTTGAGTTCAGTTTAGTAGGAAATGATTCTATTTGAAGACTATAGAACAAAGCGTTTGTCTGAATTCCATTTCTGACACTTAAAGAAATTCACCCTGTATCAGTGGCTTATTAAGTTTTAACACTATCGAAGGACTAAGGTTGCACTTACAACTTCCTATTAATCAGATTATCTTAAGTTTTAATGCAGAAGCCTACACGATATTTGCAAACACTTATTCGAGGAAACCATATCATGAGACTTGCGTTTAAGAGTCATTTTCACCCCTGTGCCAGTAGCCCATTGTTGCGCAGCTGGCAATGTTAACTATACAGCTTTTAATTCAAAACATGGTATTTGATTCCCTTTTTCGGACCTCTTTTTTCAACCGATTTTCTTTAAACTTGGTAAGTGTTTAGTTGAATTGTTATATTAGGTCCTTCATTATTACTTCAGTTTCCAAGTCACTTTAAGCTAAAAATAAAAGGTTATATTACCTTGTTGCCGTCTTCGTGACTTTGTAAAATCCTTTTGATTTTACTCGTTTCAGCACGTTATTGTGCCATCTTCAGAAATCTTACACCAAGACTAAAACATCGCTCGTGAATAGGTCGTCATATTGGTTTTTAAAATAAATAAAAATTCACAAACATTTAAATAAATTAATTCTACAAAACACAAACCACGAAACATTTAACACACGCAACGAGTCATGGACGTGAGGCCTCGACACGCACCGGCACGGGAGCTAGTCTAGACATACTAAATTTTGAAATATTACTAAAGAAAATCGAGTCACTTTGCAACGTCACAGAGAGTAATATTTGTTAAATTTTCAAAATTTCGAGGTATGAGGGACCTAATATAACTATTCAATGAAACACTTACCAAGTTTAAAGAAAATCTGTTGAAAAAACGGCGTCCGAAACAGTGGAATCAAATACCATGTTTTGCATTAAAAGCCGTATGGTTAACATTAGCGACTGCGCAACAATTGGCTACTGGCACAGAGGTGAAGATGACTCTTAATAAAATCATCGACATTTTTTACAATTGGTTATGAACCCGAAACAATATAATAGAATTATATCAACTTGCTCTAGATGTCAATAATATTTTTAAGAGTTATAAAGAAATGTGGATATAAATAGGTGGTACACTAGTTGAAAACTAAGTATGGCTAGCTAAACTGGCAATCATCCTGTACCTTACATTTTTACGTTTTCTTTCACAATTAATTGGTTTATAACGGCCATGTCATATTGTACCGTTTCGTTTCCTTAACACATCGTTTCTTTATGTTCATGTATACCATGAATGTTAAAATTATGAATAAGCGACTTTATTATCCAAGGTAGTGAAATGACGTTTTCACGTCACAAAATTATATAGTTCAAATTATTATAATGTGTTTAACGGCGTACTAGTTAAAAAGTTAAGTTTCAGCACCTTCATACACCAATAAGTTTCAGCACCTAAATGTTCATTCACCAATAATATATCATATATACGTATATACAGGGTGTTTTTATTTTCACTTTGATTTATTTAAAAACTATAAAAAATATTACTGTTCAGTTGGCTAGAAAAGTCTATCAACGATGGAAGAGGAAAATTGAACATGAAAATTTCTTCCCTTCATTAACCCCCTTTCTCACCCTAACCCCTAACAAAAAAATTTCAAATACGAACTCCCAAGTTATATTTAGTTTTTGGATTGTAGACACAATTTATAGACGTTTTAATGTTTTTTATTTTTGTTTTTTTTATTGGTATTTTTCTCTAAACGTACCGTTTAGTGAGCTACAGGCAATTTAGTTCTTTTTTTAGTTCCATAAGAATAACATGGGCCAAACTTTAATTGCCAATACATCCCAAACCCTGCACTAAAATAAAAACACGCAAGAAAAACATTGTCTTAAAATGATGTTTAGACCATTTTTTCATTATAACATCAATTTCTTACAAATTTTATTATTTGTCTGTCATATTGAAAAAAAGTTCATGTAAGCGTGAATACAAATTTGAGTGAGTGAAATGTTCATAAAACACATTTATAAATTATTATTAAACATTTTTACTCTTAAGTATTTTTACATTTTACTGAATGGTTACGGAGGTATAGGCAATACAAGTTTGTCTCATATTATTCTTAAGGGACTAAGAATAAACTACAATTGCCTGTAGCTCCCTAGCCAGTACGTTTAGAGAAAAATGCCAAACAATAAAAATTCTTTAAATTGCTTATTCAATACTAAAATTACATAAAACTTGGTGGTTTGTATTTAAATCTTTTGAGTTAGGGGTTGGGGTGAGAAGGGGGTTAAAAAAGAGATGAAATTTTCATGTTAAACTTTCCGCCCCCAAACTCCCCCCTCGGGATTTGTGAAATAATAATCATTATCGTTTTGAAATTCTGAATCATAAACTTTTGTTATGATGTCATAACGGGACATGTAACTATTCAGGAAAGCATACTTGTGAGGATAAATGCGTTCTCCCGTTTGTTCAGTCGATTAGGTACAAGGGATATAGCTTACTTCTTCGTCTTAGATCTAGCAGAAAATCCAAATGGTGAATTGTTTGCGATACATTAACTAATACAATACACACCGATGACTTGTAAGTATTAGCATCTTATCGGAGGATAAACTTTAAAATAAAATAATAGTGAGTCCTGATGCTAAGGAGGTATACATAATTATGTTGAGGCTATTTTTAGTTAACACGTTCGCTGCGGCATATCAAATGTCGAAACTCAACCCCCACGGTGAACCATATTTACATTCGTCCAACGATAGCGCGAAATTAAAAACCTGTAGAATATATTCTAATCACAAGTAATCTAAAAGCTCACTACCCTTACCTACACGCTAATGCACTGTGTTTCCTTCTCAAACGCTAGAGGAAAAGCAGTCGCATTATCTTGACATTGTTATATGTAACCGATCGGATACATCCGCACCCGCGAAGGAACGCCTTTGTAACCGATCGGTTACATGCCGCAGCGAACGTGTTAAATGTAGTTGACGTGTATGCTTTACAACAAAATTGCTGATTCTCCGCTGATTTAACTTTTCATTTGTTTATAAAGACACTAAGATATAACAATTCTTACAAAATTATTTAACCAATTATACATTAATGGTATTGTACTATAGATATGGCAATATATTTTTAACTCAAATATTTTCTTATAAACAATAGTATGGATTTGTCAATTAATAAAATAAATTTAATTTCCACTTACTTGTAACATGTAACTAATTGAACTAAGTAGAAGATTTTATGTATTATGTTGGTATCTTGATAATATTCTTGATTTAAATCAAATGGCGAAAATCTTATTTTTTAAAAAACGTAATTCATTGTAAACTTGACCCTTGTTTCACATATAAATAAAAGGGTTAATTACGTTTTACTTGCCGTTTACGTTTCACCTCGTTTGCCATTTATGGATTTGCCAAATCAAATTCAACCCTATCCACTCTCACTTGTATTTTACAACCCGAAGTTTCACTCAACAATCCACCTAAACCAAAGAATCCTTTCCGTATCTTGAAATCGCAACTGCAATACTTGTGAAATCCCAAAGCTAATGCTTAACACTTTTCGCGAATTTCCCATAGGAAATAAGCTATTACCGTAGCTCTCATGGTAAGACCTAAGAACGGGACCATGTTACTTTTTCGTTTTGAGGTGCCCAGAGACCACAAATTATAGTCATTACAAAATATGTATATATATATATATATATATACATATATATATATAAATATATATATATATATATATATATGTGTGTGTGGATGTGTCCCTAGACACGATAACTCTCATAAAAAAGGTCCGATCGACACCAAATTTGGTAGAGATGTGTAATCCTACGTTTATTCGGATGAGTTCGTAAACCAGACATATGGACCTACCGGAAGGGGTAGTTTTGGGGGTTTTGTACCCAAAAATGGGTTTTCGCATTTTTCATATGTAATTTTTTTTAATTTAAAATTTTGATTTTGACCATTGGATTTAACTAAAAAAAAAAAAAAACACACACACAATATAGTATTTTATAGCTTTGTTCTATCTCCATTGGTTACCGAGACATAAAAAAATTTAAATACATTACATTTTATTTAGGGACTCCAATGTTAATCTTAATTAGAATAAGGATGTGTTATTATTTCTCTTATTAACCAATATTTTTTTAATGAAACTTGGTATTCAGCTTAAATTGTTTGAGATTCATCCATTTGTGGTAAAACATCTTGGTTTTTGTGTTTATTATGGCAGCAAACCTGCATACTCTTTTCTCATGTTAATCATATGGAGAATAGGCAAACTCCTTTAGCAATGGACAGATTTTGATGAAACTTAGTATATGGCTTCATATGGTCGAAATAATTTTTTTATGCTTAAACCCACTTTTAGTGTTCCCCATGCATACCTGCATACTCTTTCCCTATATTAATCATAAGGAGAAAAGACATTTATTTCCCTATTTATGAGCATGTGATGATATTTGGTTTACAGGTTTATGTGGTCAAAATTAATATTACTAATTCGGAAATTCGCTGAGTACGCAGGTCTGCTGCGACGGGGGGGTATGTATATATATAATATATATTTAATCTTGACACTGAGCAACCACCTTAGAAATCAACTATTTGCAAATGTAATGAATAGGAATGAGGAAAATTTATTAAAAATTTACATATTTTTACGCAACGATTATTGCTATATTACTAGTAATACTTAACAAAACAATTTATGACTTATGTATGGCAAATTTGTGACAAAATTAATGCTGTACGACATTACAATACAACATTTGCCTTCAATGTTTTTCCGAATATTTTGCCGTTGAGATGAGAGAACTTTTTCTAATACTCTTAAACTATTTAAGTTATTGTCAATCTTACCCGTAGCAAAATTGCATATAATTTATGTCTTTTAATTTAAACGTCTCATTATAAAATTGAATTATATAAGTTTTATAAATAAGATTTTTTACCTGTACTTCTTCTGGATCCCAGTGTTTCTAAAATGATTGCTCAGGTTTATAACAACACCACTTCGTTTATATTTTAGTAACTTTTTTGTATATTTAGGATTTGTCTCAAATCGAAATTCACTAGCAATTATACAGTGTATAGGATGCTACAGTGTCTATCATTTCGAAAAAGTTCATTGAATGTACGCTACTCAAGATCATTGGTAGATTTTCAATAGGAAACTTACGGTAAGTATAACGTCATTTGTTATAGATATTATGAGAGTAGTGAAGAAAGGGGAACTTTACCTCAGTTTTGGCAAGATTTTATAGGGGGATTTCCTATAGGGAATTTTTTTGGACACAGATTTAAATTTTTGATTCCGAGATTTGATATGTGCTAATGTTTATGTATTGTTATATTTTTATATATTTGTGTATAGGTTTTTGATATTTAACATGTGGTTACTTTTTAGGAATTTTTTTGGACACAGATTGAACAATTTGATTCTGAGGCTTTTTTCTTGTAAACTAAGCATCCTAGAGGAAAATGTCAAGAAAAAAAATATTAAATTTGACTCTTTATCTACAAATTTCCCGCTGACAAGACTTGCCTCACCAATAAATAAAAAATTTCCTCACAGACCAACTTTTTCATGTTAAAAATGATTTTTTATAGTTTTATTTATTATTTATGTAATGTTAATATTAAAATTAAAGTAAATATTTTATGCCATAATGGCCACCATATAGTCTAGTATAATACCTGAAAATATCATAAATTTACCTCAATTCTAACTATATTTATTTAAGGTGTTAATGAAATGTGGCACTAAATCTTGCGCTGGCCGCCTGTACTCTGCGCTAGCCCATGCGCCTCTTCCAGTTGACTGTTGTATGCCTATGTATATTATTGGAGTTATGGTTAGTAAAGTTATTGTTGAACTGTCTATTGATTAAGTAGTATAATAGTGTTATAGGTATATTTAAAATTTTGTTTAATTGTTTATTGCCTAAGAAGTATATTATTGGGTATGGTTATGGTATTATTATATTGAGTATGGCTATTCTTTGATATGTTTAAAGTTACGTTTAATTGTCTATATTGGTGTTGGTATTGCTTATGTACTGGATAGTTATAAATGATTATTTATTTTTATTTTCCTTTACTGTGGATATTGTTTGAAGCATTTCCTATAAATTGTAATGTTTTGTTTGTATATGACAAGAGATGTAGGGGTTTGCCTGGGATTTAATAATTTGGTTGTGGTTGTTCCATTTACTGTTTATAATAATACTTTGAGTTAGATTACTTTACCTTTGATAAATGATTAAATATTGAGTTATTGGTGTAGTTAATATAGCTTTTGGGTTTCTTTATATTTGAGTATGTTGTTTTACTTGTTAAGGAAAATTTGAGTTATTTTTACCCTTCTCATGTTTTATAAATGTTTAATATAAATGACTGTGTGTTATTAGTGTTAAATATTTGTTTATTATAGTTTTTTTACCTAGCTAATGCATTATTAATGGGTGTTATAGGTTAAATATATGATTACAAGCGTTACTATTTGTAACATTACTATTGGTAAATTTTGGTAAAACTATTGGTATACTATTGGTAAATTTGTATTATTTTATTGATATTTATACTATATACTGCTTATAAGTAAAATATAAGGGTGATAATGACTGATTTACATATGCTATTATGGTTAAATACTTAGTAAATGTTGTTTTGTATACTGTTAATAATAATATGTTTAATATTTATTCCTAAAATTAAATGTATGCTTGAAATGGTATTTTACTAGTTGTAATTAAATTGTCTTGCTGATTGTTTTGTTAGTTAAATTTAATATGTGGCAAAGTTATTGTAGTTGTTGCCCTAGGTTTATAATTAACTATTTAGGGTTTCATTTTAACTTTAACTTGCATTTTGCTTATTATAGATTTTTATGCTTTAAATATTTGGTTATGTGAGTGTAACAAGTACTGCTTATTGGCTATGTAATTTCACTGGTTATTTGTATATAATATATGTTTATTTGCCTTATTAGGTTTGTTGTAAGAGTTATTTATTATAGTTGTTGTACCTGTCTCATGTTTTTGTTGAATAAATTATAAATAATTATGAATTTATGTTTATTAGGCATGAGTTTTAGTGATATTTTACTTGTTAGAGGTTTATATTTTAAATATTTAAGAAGTTGTGATGTTACAAATAGGCTTAGGCCTGGATTTGTCTGGATAGCCTAGATGATGATTGTACATATTTTGTAAATATAACACTCACAAGAAGTTTTAGCTAGGCCTAAACTAGAAAATATTGTTTTAAATGGTTGTTTAACATTGTATTTAATAGTTGTAATCATATTTCAGCTCATTAAATGTGATTTAGGTACAATTTATGTTGTAAACAAACTTACTTACCGGTAGGCCTATAGGTTAGGTTACCCAATTACACAATGGATAAAGAAATAATAATAATTACCAGTTTAGTTAATAATTTTATTGATTACAGAAACAAAATAATACATTTTAATATATTGTAAATAAGTATAAACGCAATATAAAAATGCTTTATTGTAAAATAGTGTAATTGAGTTCACAGGTTAAGAAACTGACAACTGCTGGTCAGCTGGGCGACACGCACTGCAGCCTGGCGGCGGTGAGAAGCAACTGTGGTCAGCTGATTTGGGCTGCGGGTGAGCTACACCAGTATAAATAGCGGCACCGTCTCCGAGCCTGGACATTCGCTGGCCGACCACCAATCGCTGCGGGTCTAAGACCACTTGCTCTGCGATTGAAATAAGAAAGCAAATACGTTGTAAATATTGTAATTTGTGTTAACTGTTTTAAAGAGAAATTAAAGGTTAGTAAATTGTATTGAGTGTATATTTATTCCTTGGGTAACGGCACGGTAAGTTATTAGCGTAGACTTAATATTAATTCACATTTACACTAACACACACACATAAACATTATACCAACAAGGGTACTTGCCTGCCCCGGCTGTCCGCTGGCGCTGCGACCCTAACACTTAACATTCACTTACACGGCATTTGCCTGCACGAAAGTGCTGCGGCCGAATACTACAATTAGTGACTCTCATTTACAAAACAATACCAACAAGGGTACTTGCCTGCCCCGGCTGACCGCTGGCGCTGCGACCCTAACACTTTACACGCATTTACACGGCACTTGCCTGCACGAAAGTGCTGCGGCCGAACACTACAATTAGTGATACTTACACAGTAGGTGTAGTTAACAATACCAACAAGGGTACTTGCCTGCCCCGGCTGACCGCTGGCGCTGCGACCCTAACACTCTACACGCATTTACACGGCACTTGCCTGCACGAAAGTGCTGCGGCCGAACACTACACGTAGTGATACAACATTTAAAACACACACTTAGAATCAGCCTACGGCAAAGAACCACCCCTGAGATACACAAATATTCTGGGCAAAACAATTATAGCCTACGGGCAGAATTTATAATAGCCTCTATTTACATTTTTTTTATTTATTTTAGCCTACGTACTTTCTTATTTGGCGCCCAACGCGTGGCTGGATTCTAAGAATAGGCTAAATTTTCATGCATAGATATAATTTGAGAAAAAATATAAAAACAACACTAAGAGCCCAAGAAGCCCAACTATACATGAGTAGAGAAACAGATAGGCCTAATATGGATGAAGCAAATGCAAGTGAACAAATTGTAATTGAAGACAATGATGATTTTGATCTCTATAGGCCTAGTCAAAATGAAGCTTCAGGTGATGGCATAAATGTTAGTAGACCATCAAGTCCTAACAAATCTCCGTTGCTACTTAGTCCTAACAGATTACAGCCTAACGCAGAACCAAATATGGCAATGCTTTTGCAGGAAATTAAAGATTCAATTTTACTAGAAATAAGAGAATCACAAAAACTGGTAAAATCAGAGATAAATATGCTACGTAATGAGGTTACTAGCGAAATTAAACGAATCGAACAAAAATTTGATGACCAGATCGAGGAATTACGAAGGGAGATGCGTAATACAATTAACGAAGAGATCACTAAGGCTAAAGGAGAACAAGAAAGGCTTAGTAAAAATATCGAGGAGAAACTAAAATCCAGCCAAGGAGAAAACCAATTACCAGTAGGTCTACGCATAACTTGCCCAGGAAGCCAACCCAAGGAATTACCAAAATTCAACGGAAAAGCCATAAATCCTAATGAATTTTTACATAAATTAAAAAGTTATTACAAAAGAGAAAATGAACGGAGGACTTTAAGAAATGATGAACAATTAGAGCTAGAAGAGTTGTTAGAAAATTGCTTAGAGGGGACTCCAGCAAAATGGTGGGATATGGTTAAAACATCAGTGCAGGATTTTGATGACTTTGAAAGGTTATTCATTAACAAATATTGGAATGAAGAAATCCAAGATGGATTAAAGAGGAAGCTAGATTTAGATAAATTCATACCAAGAAGGGGACTAACAAGAGCAGAATATTTCATTGAAAGAGTTGTGTTAATGCAACACATGACCCCTAAATATACTGAGAAGGAGATTATTCGCTGCTTAGTTAGGCACTTTGATAAAACAATACAGCAGGCATGCAAAGTACAAAATATCAATTCCATAGAACGAATGGAAGAATTACTTAGTAAGGAAGACACTGAGGAAATAAATGAAGATTTAAGGAAAGAAGCTGAAAGAGATTATTATAGGCAGCGAAATCAATATGATGAAAACCCCAGAGACAGAAATCAGTTTAAGAGATGGAATGACAATAGAAGAGATAATTTTCATCGCCAAGATGAGAAACAGAGATACGATAGAAATGACAGAACTTTTGAGGATTGGAGATCTACACCAAGAAATCAAAACAGAGATGAGGAATATAAACCACATGATTTAAACTAGTAAGCACTGGAAATAACAAAGGCCGAATAGATAATTTTAACTCACCGGATTTGACAATTAATAAATTTCCAGTGCACAATGAAATAGAACATTTTAGGCCTATAAGTGATACTAACTATGAAGAAGTTGTAAATAAAGAGGATTATGACATGATTAATGATAATGAAGAAATTCATAATTTTGAACTAATTGATGATAATATTTATGTTAATTATATTCGAGAGGAAAAGGCATATAACATGAATGTAACTGAAGAAAATAATAAGGTAAAAGAGGATGAAGTACATGAGGTGAATATTAATTATGACTGTATAAGTGAATATGAAATAGAAAATATTCCAAATAAGGAAACTTATGATGGCTCACGCGCCATAGATGAAAATATTTTAATTAATAGTAGTTCTTCGCACGAGACTGAAAATAATCAGTTACAAGATGAATATTGTTATTTAACTATTGAACCAGGAGATGATCAAATACAGAAGATAGGAAAGGTAGAAATATGTAAGGAAATTAAAGAAACAAATACCTTAGACAAGAACCATGGAAGCCAAACAACGAAAATGAATCAAGAATGTGACCAAATAATATGTAAAAGGTTTGACAATGTAAATAAGAAGAATTATAAATATGACTTTCAACAAGATAAACTACGACCAATGATTCGTCCTTTCGATCCTGGAGGGTGTTGTAAATAATAGTGTGGATTAATTTTGAGAAAATGAAGTAGTTGAACGTATGAGATGTAAATATAATGTAAGAAGAGGTATATAAAAATCCACCTACCTTTAGTCTTCACTGGATGAAGATTTTGGCGCCTGGACTGGACTCTTAGAAATAATTTTCTTGTAGTATATACACTTATTATTATGATTTGTTTGTATGTATATTATATGTGTTTGAAACTTGTGTAATTTTCGTAAAAATTTGTAAATTTTGCAAATTTAAGTATTAAATTTTAGTAGATATTTACAATATAGTTAGCAAATTTATTGTTTATGGCAAAATTGTTTGGGCAATAAAGCAAATTCTGGCTAATTGAGAGTATTTATTAATCTTTAACTAAGTTGTTCTCCTATTACATGTGTTATTATTTGTGTATAAGATAGTTATGTTATTTAGGAATTATATTGGTTGTATTTCTCTATGTACTGAGTTTGTTAGGGTATAATGATGGTCTATTGTATATTATTCTATAATCTATCTATCTATAATATATACAGCCCTATGTGTAACTGACTGACTCACTGATGATAGTAATGTCCTGAAGCGACCGTTTAAGATAGAGACTTGAAATTTGGCATGGACATTCTTTGAGATGTTTCAATTTAGGGAAAATCATAAAACTACGATTTTTTTACTTTTAAACTATAAAAAAGGTAAAAAATATAGATTTGTCGGTAACGTAGTTCAGCCGTGTGAGCATATATCACCGTTTGGGTAACGTAGATCTTGCAGGTTTAGTTCTCGCTCGTGTTTAAATGATCTCTTACAACTACACCCGTGTTTGATACAAATATTGTATTTCATACGAACATGAACATCTTCATGTACACGACGGTGATTCGATGCATTGAGAGCGGGTTATTTCACCAGGGTAATACTAGCTTTGATTTTATTATGCCCAAAAACTACAAATTTTCAACTTTCAAATTATAAAAATACCGAGGTGTCGGTAAGGAAGTAGGTTGGTTCTTAAAGATATCGCTTGGAGCGCTATTATAGTCGCTTAGTTCTCGCTTGTATTTAAATGATGTCTTTTAACTACACCTCTTCCTGATAATTACTCTCAATTGGGTGCATAGTTGTTTGCGTATGGTTTTCCTTCTGATTGTTGTGTTATTATTGAAAATGAAGTTTACTGAATCGAAAGCGTATATTTACATTTAGGTGATGTCCGCTATGATTTCTATAGTAACTTTAAATTAAGGTCGCTTAATTCTCGGTTGTATTTAAATTATGTCTTTTAACCACACCTGTTCCTGATGAAGTTTTCGTGACAGTTTTGCTGAGCAGTGATCTTAAGCGTTGTATAAACTACGTTAGTGTAAATTTCAGTTTACAGTATATTGTAATATAGCTGTAACTGTAATATAGCATTTGTTTTAAGGATGGTGAAATAAATTTAATGCACGTACTCTAAAGTAATACGAAAATGTTGATTGAAATGTGAGGTTCTCGTTTCGTTTTATTTAAATTCATTTGTTCATATTGGCTATTGCTATTACTCTTGTCTTTTGAGAGACGATTGAGCGTAGTGCTGGAATACTTTGTTACAATATTATATTATTAATTTTATCATTACTATGGTGAGCTCTACGAAGCTTGTGCGAATACTTTAAACATATTATTCTAGTACAGCATATTTTTTGCCGCAGTAACGCCCGCAAAGTAAATGATTAATTGCTAAAAATATTGTAGGTCTTACTACATTTTCTAGACTTTAGTCTTCTCATGCTGGAAAATTTCTTGTAGGTTTTCGCACAAAAAAAACCCTAATACAGTAATTATTCTTAATTTTCTACTATTTGTATGCTGTCTCTCTATATATGAATATATACAGCCCTATGTGTAACTGACTGACTCACTGATGATAGTAATGTCCTGAAGCGACCGTTTAAGATAGAGACTTGAAATTTGGCATGGACATTCTTTGAGATGTTTCAATTTAGGGAAAATCATAAAACTACGATTTTTTTACTTTTAAACTATAAAAAAGGTAAAAAATATAGATTTGTCGGTAACGTAGTTCAGCCGTGTGAGCATATATCACCGTTTGGGTAACGTAGATCTTGCAGGTTTAGTTCTCGCTCGTGTTTAAATGATCTCTTACAACTACACCCGTGTTTGATACAAATATTGTATTTCATACGAACATGAACATCTTCATGTACACGACGGTGATTCGATGCATTGAGAGCGGGTTATTTCACCAGGGTAATACTAGCTTTGATTTTATTATGCCCAAAAACTACAAATTTTCAACTTTCAAATTATAAAAATACCGAGGTGTCGGTAAGGAAGTAGGTTGGTTCTTAAAGATATCGCTTGGAGCGCTATTATAGTCGCTTAGTTCTCGCTTGTATTTAAATGATGTCTTTTAACTACACCTCTTCCTGATAATTACTCTCAATTGGGTGCATAGTTGTTTGCGTATGGTTTTCCTTCTGATTGTTGTGTTATTATTGAAAATGAAGTTTACTGAATCGAAAGCGTATATTTACATTTAGGTGATGTCCGCTATGATTTCTATAGTAACTTTAAATTAAGGTCGCTTAATTCTCGGTTGTATTTAAATTATGTCTTTTAACCACACCTGTTCCTGATGAAGTTTTCGTGACAGTTTTGCTGAGCAGTGATCTTAAGCGTTGTATAAACTACGTTAGTGTAAATTTCAGTTTACAGTATATTGTAATATAGCTGTAACTGTAATATAGCATTTGTTTTAAGGATGGTGAAATAAATTTAATGCACGTACTCTAAAGTAATACGAAAATGTTGATTGAAATGTGAGGTTCTCGTTTCGTTTTATTTAAATTCATTTGTTCATATTGGCTATTGCTATTACTCTTGTCTTTTGAGAGACGATTGAGCGTAGTGCTGGAATACTTTGTTACAATATTATATTATTAATTTTATCATTACTATGGTGAGCTCTACGAAGCTTGTGCGAATACTTTAAACATATTATTCTAGTACAGCATATTTTTTGCCGCAGTAACGCCCGCAAAGTAAATGATTAATTGCTAAAAATATTGTAGGTCTTACTACATTTTCTAGACTTTAGTCTTCTCATGCTGGAAAATTTCTTGTAGGTTTTCGCACAAAAAAAAACCCTAATACAGTAATTATTCTTAATTTTCTACTATTTGTATGCTGTCTCTCTATATGAATCCCCAGATTGAATATAGCGCTTCAGTTGATAGTTCTGGTGCAGTTTTACTTTGAAGGTTGAACGTGTCCCAACACGTTTGACATCCGGTCTTTGACCTATTTGCTGCCGTCCAATCAGGCTTAGATTTTAGTTTAGGAAACGATTGAACATATCAAGTTATAGAACGATTGAACTTTCCATTCTTACCTTGGCTAATGTTTACCTACTTCCGACGTTTTTTTTAAACCATCTACATATCTGATGACCCATCGGGCTGAGAAATATTATAATAACCAATTGAATTAAACTCAATAGTAATTTTTCTCGCTGCCACTTTGTCCGTCAAACTTCTTCAATGCAGTGCTCTCACCTAAAGTCTCGATTAACCCTATTATTGTTGTAATTTAAAACTATTCTATACTTATCAATTATTGTAACTCTTTCAGTATATTTTAATTTAACCGATAATCCTTTTTTGGCTATTATTTCACAATTGGTTTTTTTTTACTACCATTGGTTGAAAATGCATAATGTACGCCGATTTTATGGTTCTTAAGTTGCAACTTTCTTCATTTTAAGACTATATAAAGACTTAAAGACTTCATGATTATAGTACCTAATACCCTGTGATCTATTACATACTACTAGGGCTCTATTTTTATTAATTTTCTGAACTAATATATATATATATATATAACATTTAAAATTGTTAAACTAATAATTTCTGATTTTGAATGATAAAATTGTTATCGTTTCTCTATATTATACATATATGATTCCTGCGTTTCTTGGCCACCCCGTGGCGGAACTGAAGCATCTTAGCCTATACCATTTTTTTTTATAATTTCATATATCTTGATTTTGTCCCGTTTTTCTTCTATTACATACAACGATCCTCTATATAAACTTATAATTTTATTCCACTTTTATCTTTTCAGAATACAGCTATTATTACCTCAATCATGTGCAATCATAATCGTATCTCCAAATTTTTACACAACTTTTGAGCATGACTATTTACATAGTTCATTAATATTTCACAACTCCATTATATTTTTTACGAATTAAGGGGGGAGTGGGATTATACCATGAGCCGTGAGCAAATTTCAAAGCTTATTATTATTTATTGTGAGTAGTGTATATTGGCAGCTTCTGTTACTGCCGTTGGAGTTGAGCCCTCAACTAGCCTGTTCATTGTATGAGGTTTTGACAGTAATTTAAGGAATTGGGGCAACCAATTATTGGGTTGGACCCTCCATCAAGCATAACACCTAGAATATTTACATAAATAATATTTATCTCACAGCTCAATTTTTTTTAAAACTATTTACTAAGGAGGAGTATTAAAACCTACTAATAGGAGATTATTAAAGCTTTTTTTACTATCGATTGTGAATTTAGAGTATTAGATAGTTTTGTTACTGTCTCGGCTGACCCGTTCTTCGGTTGGAACTAACCTGTTTAACAACTTGACTTCTTATTAATTTACCAATTTAGGGAAACCCCTAAGGGGCATGGGGCGAAGCCCCATCGAGCCGTAGGCGAGTCTTATAATATATACAGCCGCATGTGTAACTGACTCACTCACTCACTGATGATATTAAATTCCTGAAGCCACCGTTTAAGCTAGAGACTTGAAATTTGGCATGGACATTCTTTGAGATGTTTCAATTTAGGGAAAATCATAAAACTACAACTTTTTTACTTTTAAACTATAAAAAAGGTAAAAAATATAGGTTTGTCGGTAACGTAGTTCAGCCGTATCAGTGTATATCACCGCGTGGTATCGTAGATCACTCTTCAGGTTTAGTTCTCGCTCGTGTTTAAATGATCTCTTTCGAATACACCCGTGTTTGATACAAGCATTGTATCCTTCGATGGATGAACTCCAATTAAATATGAATTACGGTGTTTTACTGCATTGAGAGCGGGTCATTTCACCAGGTACCCAGGGTTATACTCGTTATGATTTATACAGTGATAATGCCTAATTTGTAGCTAATGCAGCATATGCGCTATCTTGAATGTTTACCAAAGGTGAATTTTCTTCTCCTACTATGGAGAATTCCCTGTGGGTGAATAGTCGCTTAGTTCTCGCTTGTATTTAAATCATGTCTTTTAACTACACCTGCTTTCTTGCTGTTGACAACGTTAGTATCCCTCATATTTAACAAACCGTTATCCACTTGACTTCAAAATGGCAATGAGACTGTGCTTCATTGAAAGCTCGTTTCTTTTATATTTTTACACACATCATACATATGTCTTAGGGAATTTTTAAATAACTGTTGAGCAGAACTAACAGATTTAAATGTTATGTTCTCGTTTTGTTTCAATTTATTTTAGATTACTTATTCAATTTCACACGGGAATATTCTTCCGGCCGAATTTCGCATTGAATGGATTTTCTGTGAAGCTTGAGCCGTGTTCTTAACGTAACATACTTCGATTACAATACTTAATAGTTAATTATTATCTTTCTGTTTGATTTATATTCAGTGTCTTATATTAAATTTTTTCATACTTAAAATTTGTTTTTGAGAATGTTTAAATAAGTGTTGAACAAAAAGAACAGATTTAAATATTAGGTTCTCGTTTCATTTCAATTTATTTTAGATTACTTATTCAAATTCACCCCATGTGAACTTCTCAGCCGAATTTCGCATTCTATGAATTTTCTGTCTAGATCGTGCCGTGATCTTAACGTTATATACTTCTATTACTTAGTACGATACTTAATAGACAGTTAATTATTATCTTTCTGCATTATTTATATTCAGTGTTTTATATTTTATTTTAATACACACTTAAAATATGTTGTTAATAATTTTTAAACGACTATTGAACAAAACTAACAGGTTTTTTATGAATAAATAATTATTTCACAGGTCTAGATTTTATATTCTTATAATTAGTAGTTTGTAATAGTATTATCTTTCAATTTTATTTATATTCAGTGTTTTATATTATATTTTTTACACACTTAAAATTTATGTTTTTGAGAATTTTTTAATAACTTTAGATCAAAACAACAGACTTAAATGTTAGGTTCTCGTTTCATTTTCAATTTATTTTCGACTACTTATTCAAATTCACCCCCAGTCATGCTGTCGGCCGAATTTCGCAATAAATATATTTACCCTATAGCTTGTTCCGTGATCTTAACGTTATATGCGTCGATTACTTTCTACAACACATAATAGACAGTTAATTATTATCTTTCTGTTTTATTTATATTCAGTGTTTTGTATTATATTTTAATACACACTTAAAATATGTTTTAGAGGATTTTTTAATGACTACTGAACAAAACTAACAGATTTTTATGAATAAATTATTATTTCACAGGTCTTGATTTCATATTTTTATAAATCGTAGTTTTTAATAGTAGGGGTTTTTTGCGGATCCACCCCGTTTTTATTCCTTCCTATTATTTTGTTTTCATGTTATTTAATTCTTGTTTTCGCTTATTGATTTGAATGTTATTTGCTATTTCAGTAATTCAAACGTTTTTCTTCTATATCCTGAAATTTACAAGTTTTTATTTTTAATTAGTTTGTATCAGCCGATTCTTTTAATATCGTGGTTGGCGATACAATATTTAGTTCAAATTGTATTTTTAATTTCTTAAGTTTATTAACTAGCATAGCTTGATTTTTTTATTATTTTAATAGCAATTTTCACACTTATTATTGGTTGTTTTCTATTTTTTAGCATTATTGTTTTACTCTAATGGGCATATTATATTATTTTTAAAATGTACGAAAATCTCATTTAAAAATACTTAATTTGGAATTATTTTGACCCATTGCAATTTTAATGTGACGCATGTTAACTCGTTGACGTTTCAGACTAAGTAGTTGGTGACGTAGAATAGTTAGCATCACACATTTTAGTAGAGTTACAAGTAAATTAAAAACTTAGCTTTTCAATACTTCGATTTTTATTAGTTTTTATTTTCCGATTCTTTTAATATCGTGGTTGGCGATCCTAGATTTGGTTTAAGTGTTACTTTCAATTTCTTTAGTTTATGCATTATTATAGCTTGATTATTTTATTATTTTAATAGTTATTTACACATAATCAATTATTTTCTATTTTTAGTATTATTGTTTTGCTATAGTGGGCACATTACATTTTTTTATCTATGAAAATTTAATTTAAAGATACTTAATTAGGATTAATTTTGCCCCATTGCAATTTTTCTGTGCCGCATCTAAAATCGTTGACGTTCCAGACCAAGTGGTTGGTAACGTGGAGGAGTTAGTATCACACATTTTTGTAGTAGAGCTACACGTAATTTAAAACTTAGCTTTTCAAAACTTCGATGGAACTAGCCTGTTCAGTACTTTGGTGGAACTAGACAGTTCATTATTTGAGACTTTGTGAATGATGAACGAAATTAGTAAAATCAACTAGGGGGCATGGGGGCTGAGTCCCGTGAAATATTTTCAAAGGATATTATTGTTATTATTATTATTGATTGTGAGTAGTGCGTATTAGCCCGTTTTGTTACTGTCTTCGCTGTCCAGTTAGTTGGTGGAACTAGCCTGTTCAATACTTGACTTTAAATTATTCTACAAATTTAGGGACACCCCTAAGGGGGCATGGGGGCGGAGCCCCCATCGAGCCGTAGGCGAGTCTATGATATATACAGCCGCATGTGTAACTGACTCACTCACTCACTGATGATATTAAATTCCTGAAGCGACCGTTTAAGATAGAGACTTGAAATTTGGCATGGACATTCTTTGAGATGTTTCAATTTAGGGAAAATCATAAAACTACAATTTTTTTACTTTTAAACTATAACAAAGGTAAAAAATATAGATTTGTCGGTAACGTAGTTCAGCCGTATCAGCGTACATCACCGCGTGTGGTATCGTAGATCACTTTGCAGGTTTAGTTCTCGCTCGTGTTTAAATAATCTCTTTCAACTACACCCGTGTTTGATACGAATATTGTTGTGTACATAAACATGAACGTCTTGTGTAAACGACGGTGTTTCGATGCATTGAGAGCGGGTTATTTCACCAGGGTAATACTCGCTTTGATTTAAACATTATGAATGCCCCAAAACTAAATATTTTCAACTCTCTAATTATAAAAAATTCTTAAAAGACGAGGTGTCGGTAAGGAAGTACATTGGTTCTTAAACATGTCGTTTGGAGCTCTATTATAGTCGCTTAGTTCTCGCTTGTACTTAAATGACATCTTTTAACTACACCTCCTCTCGATAATGATTCTCATTTGGGCG
The DNA here is from genome assembly GCA_030545055.2 of Neoaliturus tenellus. Classification (NCBI taxonomy): domain Eukaryota; kingdom Metazoa; phylum Arthropoda; class Insecta; order Hemiptera; family Cicadellidae; genus Neoaliturus; species Neoaliturus tenellus. The sequence goes on along the minus strand of JAQYXR010001521.1, from coordinate 173 downwards.
CATAGTTGTTTGCGTATGGTTTTCCCTCTGATTGCTGTGTTATTATTGAAAATGAAGTTTACTGAATCGAAAGCGTATCTCTACGTTCAGGTGATGTCCGCTTCGATTTCTATATTAATTGCTAAAAATATTTTAGGTCTTATTACATTTTCTAGACTTTGGTTTTCTCATGC